>JAGGAX010025038.1:8529-68288 GCA_017657335.1 Termitomyces titanicus | reverse complement strand
CCCTAATAACCTTGTCTGGGGACTTTGAGCCTGGAGCACCGGCAAACTCACCCTTGCATCCATCTTCTGTGGAGGTTCAGCCAGGTGACCAAGTATATCTGGATGGGTCGAACATCAACACCACGAGGCCATCAAGGAAGCTGTCGCACTGCAACCTTGGCCCCTCCCTTTCAGAGCATTGAGAACACTCAATGCTTAGTCAGCAATGAGCATTCTCAATTGGTGTACAGCCACCTCTGGCCATTTCCGAGGTTTTGATCATTTTTGGAGATATGCCCCTTTTGGCTGTGACTTGTTTTTGTGTGGCTTATGGGTACTGTAGAGTTAGTTCCCACGCTTCCAGTGCCTCTGAAGCGTTGCCCCTGGCCTAGATGATCTCCAGATTTGTTCTCTTTGGATCTCCCTCTGCCAGGTGCGTAGTTATGCATGGTACCTACCTATACAGTACTCAATATAGACTTTGGATCTCCCTCTGCCAGTTGTGTGATTGCGCCACAGCCTCCAGAGGTTGCCCTTACAGGATTCCTTATGCCAGAAGCAATGCTTCAGAGGTCGTGGAAGCATGGGAACTAACTGTAGAGTACATGTAAGCCACACAAAAACAAGAGACAGCCTCAAAAGAGGCATATCTCTGAAAATGATCAAACTCCAGAGATAGCCATGGGCAGGTCATGCACCCTCGAGAACGCTCATTCCTGGCTAATCATTGAGCGTTCTTGATGCTCTGAAGTAGGAGCAGATGGACTGAAGTCAAATGGAAAGAACAGAACAGAAAAATAGGAAAAACAAAGGGATAAAGGGGAAAATGTGACAGAATGGAAGTCCTCTGACACCCACACTGCATGACATTGAGGGAACAGACAAGTTGTGGGCAAAGTAGTATATATATCATTGTTCAATGGTGTAATTCTATACTATTTACTTGGTATCTGTGTTAATCTCAGTCAAGACTAGGCTAGGAGCAAAGCTTGGGACAATTTCATGTGCTATTGTTTCAAGGAACTTGAGTATGGATGCGAAATCCCCACTCATGGCAGTAATCTCTTCCTGAGCTTTACAGCATGTATTTGTAAAAATGTTAGAGACCTGTCATGGGTCAAGTGGTTTTGCAAACTGTGGCATAGTGTTTATGATCTCTGAAACTTGGTGGCAAGAAAGGTTTAGGACAGATGAAAGATCTACAACAATCTTCCTCTGCTCTTCTGGTGTCCATGCAACTACACCAATACTTCAATCATGGTTGTGGTCAAAAGAGGCGAGGCTGATATACCAGCCACTAAGAGTTTGGTATAGGTTGATGTGAGCATGGCATCCAACTTGTGATGATTTTCCATGAGATTCCTGATAATGGTGAGTGAGGGAAATGATTGGACCCCACAGTGAATTACAGGGTGACAAGCATGGTAGACAAGAGGATAGGGATCATGGTAGCGTAACAATGCCGACCGCCATAATTTGATACCTTTTGAAGGCCTAGGCGTTTCTGCATCAGGAAATCCCCGGTGATCTGGAGGGACCCTTGTACAAGGTTTCCAGCCCTCCAGCTCTCCAGCTACTAGGTTCAAATCCCCTCTAGGTCAGATTTTTGACAGTTTTTTGGGGGGGCTCTGGATGCCTTCCAAGAATTTTTTCTATGTTCACCACTACACACGATGTTATTACAGAGATTTTAACAATATTCTATTTCAATATGAGCTGTAGAGTCGTCTGGTGGCTTTGACAATTTTTTGGGCTCTGGATGCCTTCCAAGAATTTTTTTCTAAATCATTATGTTCACCACTATGTACACACAATGTTATCACAGAGATTTTAACAATATTCTATCTCAATATGAGCTGTCTACGAGCAAGTGAGTTGTCTGGTGGCCGTGCTACCAGTCCACCAGCCGATCAGATTTTCGGGTATTTCCTGATGAGGCAAGGGTGATCGAACTTAATGTCTTTTGCGCCACTGCCTACAACAATTTTTCTGAAATTTTGAGAATGAGTGTCTATGACCTGTCCTGAAGCGTGTCGTTCTCATTGAAAGCCTCTTTTTCCCTCCCACCTATACCATTAATCATAATGGAAGACAAAACAAATACAGGATTAAATGAGGTATTTGTAATTGGATGTCTCCACACAGATTTGAATTGCGGCTATTACTGAGAAGCTCCAGTGAGCCGTCAGATATCAGATTATCTTCCTTGGAGGTCAATCACCACAGTGGCATCTTGCAACACTCAGGCTCGCAGATGTCCGTGACATTTGTACCAGTGCCGTACGTATAATGGTGCATTCATATTCTTTTCTATCCAACAATAAATATTACCTGCTCTGAGCTCCCCACCCGCGGGACATTGTGCACATATTTTGATCCATCATCCAAATCAATCATTTCCTTCAAAGTAAATAAACCGACTCTCATCATAACTGACCATTGTAATGTGGACAGTGCCTGCCTCGCATCGTAATTCGATCCCAGGGAAAATGAACGCGAAATCGGCGTCACCATCCGATGATGATTCCGACTCCAGTAGTGTGATGATGGCAAACAACCGGCGTAATCCAATGGATGACATCAATGGCATATCCTGTATGACTTTGATGTCAAGTTGTTTGTATTGTGGGTTTTTCACACTGAGGTACGTCAGAAACTCAGTCCGCATGAGCTGGCGAGGCGTTATCCCGATCCTTTTGGCGTTATAACCAAGCACGACAAGGTGCGTAAGGACCGGGCACGCTTTAATGAAATTATGTGTCCTTTCCGAAGCTAATTCTTGGTCGTATAAATGAAGGGTATGTATGTGAGTCCCGTATGTGCTGAGGAATGATAATAATGCGAACTTGCAACTGTCAGTTGCGAACCGTCGCAGACGAGGAACCCGCAGAGCTCTGAGCACTTCTGATGCGTAGCTTTCACAGAACCAGGCAGATATTAGTAGATCTTCGAGGTTCTGTAGCAGAATCGTCTTGTTTATAAGTCTTTTGCCGCGATCGTGGAGATTGATGGAGAGTGAGCGCAGAACCCTGAGGGTGGAATCTCCTATGTTGAGCAGCATGTGGATTGTGTGATTATTGAGAGAAAGATGTGTGATGATAGTACCCGAATTGCCAAGCGTTGGAAAGGTTGCGGTGAATGGTAACGCGGAAGAAGGTAGGAAACTGAGGTGTTTGAGAGAAGTACAACTGTCGATGATGGTTTGTACGGATCTGGTGAACGACTGCGTACCGTCGTAGGCAAGGACCGTGAGCCCCTTGACAAGGTGCTCGTACTTGTATGGAGCCCTCTGAATCGTCTGCAGGAATTTTGGTATTTGCCTCGATTGATGCAATGCAATATTTTCGTATAGTAAGGGTATCCCGGCCAAGTGCCAAGATTTACAGACACGCGAGATTGACAGCGCTGTTTCGACTGACTTGTACCATGCAGAGTTAGGACCTGGAGTCAGGGAGGAATCGAGGAGGAATCGCGGAGTGATTGTACGGAGGAAGGTCAGAGTGAGAATTTCGGGTGGAAGGTGGGGACATTTGGGAACGCATGAGTTTGGTGAGGAGGGCTGAGAAGAGTTAGAACCTTCAAGGGTTTAGAAAGATGGGAAGATGCTTGCCGATGAGACTGGAAAAGTATTTGGCATAGATCCTAAGATGGTCAATATGCCAGTAGGTGATAGCAAAGCGGATGATGTAGAACCGGTTGGAGCTGATACTGAGGATGAAAGAAAGATTCGCCCAGAGTACTACCAGATACTGCACAAAAAGTAGACACGACTTCTAGGCGACGAGTCAGACTTGAATCAGAACAAGCGTTTGGGATATGTAGACGTGCCTAACTGGGCGACGCTGTGAACCTGGAAACCATCACGCAACATGCCAAAACTTCAAGAATTCTAACATTGGAACTTCTCAACCATGGGAACTTTTCTACCTGTAGGCTCTTTCCCGCTATTAAACGCTTCAACAATAACCTATAGTTTCCAACAGGTTACACCTGCTACAAACATTTACTGTCGCTGTCGCTGGATTCAAAGTCGCCATGGGATGAACAACAGAGGAAGGTAGAGTTCAAGAAGCAATAGTAGATACATCCGAAGACTCTTTACAACTCGTGGCCGCTGGAGTAGGATATATTATCGAACCGAGTTCTGAGGGTGCGTGATGGAGATTGACAAAGAGCAATATCAGATTGTCCACGAACACAGTCCAACAGTGACAGGATGGTGCCAGGTGTACTAGCTATGTGGAGACAAAGATGTGTAATTCGAGATTGAATGTAGGGATGGCTGCAGTACTTTGAGAATGAGGCATCATGGTGAGTATACGAAGGTATGGAGGTGATCTACTTGGCCAGAGGCTTTGGTATCTCAATGGTCCAGAGAAAAATCGAAAGTTGCCTTAGGTTACGGAACACCACATTCTTGTATTGGAACCGGATTCCGAAATGCCACGGATACGCCACCACAGAGAGTGGGATCTTACGGCAAGAGACGAGTCAAGAGGGAATTCGCGAGGAATTATGTACCCGAACTTCGTCTCTGGTTCACCCCTACTTCTCGATTCCCCGTACAAACATTACGCCAGACCGCCTCGTCGACAGAAAAACCCAGGATCATTGAAAACGACCTTGGTCTGAGCGGGTACAACCTCACACCTTTGGGTGTTGTGGATCGCGAAGTGAAAGAGAAGCATAGAGAAGGCGGCGGAAAAAAGGAAAGGGGAAGGATGCTGAATACAGGCATCAATACGCCACCCTGGAGACCCCATCTCATATCCGGCAAACACTCTACTCCCAGTCCGTCCTCACAAACGGCGACCCTACCTCTTCATCCTATCTCCGCCGATGTACATACCTCCATAGACGACGCTGGTAGGCACAGCTACAGCGCCACAACAAATCTAGAACCGTTCTCGCAGTCACCGTTCTCCAAGTCTCCGCGAAGGTCTTCCAGTGAGCCTACGAATGTAGATTCGGTAGCTTCAAATTCCTCGCTGGAGTAAGACACGTCCGAGTCAGAGTCACAGACATAATTCGAGTCATACTCGCTGATTGTATCTTCAAAGTACTCCGAATGGTCAATGAACCGCTTGATGTGAACAACGCCTGGTCTGTATTGAAGTTCTACTTCGTGGAATGTAATATCAAATGCGTCGTCAGCGGTCATGACCATGTCTGGTGGTAATGCAACGGAAATAAGCTCGTTGCATCCCGTGGTGAACACCTCGCGGAATCCCTTTAGTTTGGGAAAGGCGGCCTCGGCCTTTGGTTGTGTCCACATGCTATCTTCGTCTCCCCAGCCTGGAGGCATTGGACCTATATCCATCCATTTGACATTGGAGTGAGTGACAGGGACAAAGATCCCAGGATATAGAGCTATATGTTCAAGGATTGGGCAGGCTCGCAGAAGTTTCTGCAAGTCCTCTCCTAGCGCGTCGAAGACCGCGCACCGTAGATGAAGAGATGTTACGTGCTGACCGTACATCTCGAGGAATGAAGTCAAGATTATATCTGGGTTACCCCGGGCGGAACCCGAGAAGATGAATCGCTGGAGACGAGGCACTAGCAGAAGGTTGAGCACACGAATCAGAGGCTCGTCGTCGTCTTCTACACAGACAGACAGATCTTGCAGGTTGGGAAGAGAGAATGTTTTGTCGGTATGTATGGTTTCTAAGGGTGCGTGATGGATGTTGATAGAGAGCGAGATCAGACTGTCACGGACGCAGTCCAACAGGGACAGGACGGTGGGTGTAGCTGTGTGGAAACAAAGGTGTGTAACTCCAGGTTTGAGTGTAGGGATAGTTGTAGTACATGGCAGCTCTGCTGGAGTTAGAAAGCTGAATCGCTTAAGAGAGGGACAATTGTTGATGATGTTTTGTAGGTACTTTGAAAATGAGGCACCATAGTGAGGGTAGACGAAGGTATGAATCGTAATCTGCTTGATGAGATTTCGATATTTCAACGGATTCGTTTCGATGGTCCGGAGAAAAATTGGAAGTTGTCTCAGATTACGGAAAACAACGGTTTCGTATAAGAACCTGATTCCGGTGAGGTGCCAGGATTTACAGACCGCAGAGAAGGACAACGTTATTTCCACTGCCTTCCACCAAGGAGAGTTGGGTCCCGCGGCAAGAGATGAATCAAGAAGGAATTCGGGGGGAGTTGTTCTAAGAAATATGATTGATAAAATTTCAGGCGGAAGTCCTGCATATTGGGCGACCAGTTGCGAATGCGGGCCAAGGATCGATGTCCCGCCAGATCTGAATCGCTGGGAAATTGAAGTACTCGTCGACATTTCCATGCTTTCTGTACTCATAAGTATATGATTTCGACAGATGGGACGGGATCGCGATGAAAGAAAACGGACCTGGAAACAAAGCAAGAGCCGGCCCAGAATAGGGGACAGAATCACGAGAATTGACAATTTAAATAGCGCGAAGAATGGTCATCACGGCGTTAGAGAGACTTCCTTGCTACATTCATAACCGTGACGTGGGCAAAAAACATCAAGGCACGTCACATACATAAGGCTAAATATCTAGGCCATTTAGAAATTCAAATACACGAACGGATCGGATATGAATTTGTCCTCCACCAGGGTACATGCATCATTCAGCAGGCGCACTCAGTCCTTCTGAAGCTCAAATACTGGAGGCGATAGTAAGTGTCGCCCTATCGCCCCCATACATGCCTTGTTCGCATGATAAGTACTCCATGAGTAAGGGTAGGGGTGACACCGCTCTAAGATACTTCGAATTCCATATGAGATATATGCGAGCCCACGATGGTCCGGATATGAACTGGGTGATACAAGAAGACATTCATTGCGTGCAAGAACCCACGTGGAATGTCTCAAGGTCAATGCCACGTAGAAATGTAAGTACCGATGTGGATCTGAGAGAAAAGTCATTCAAAGCCACCATGTCACGGTATTCTTTTCACGCTCATCAGCAGGGATCGTAACTTTGTAATGTGCGAGGGAAGGGTGTCGAATTGAACATGGATAGATCCAGGCAAGGAGCGTCGATGTATCGATGGTAAGAGATTCGAAAGAAAGGCAACGAAAGCAACGATGTATATCGAGTGAGAGATCTGAAAGTCGGTGTGATCTGTTGGGAAGTCTCCACCCCCTGGGCGGAGAATTGTCAACGATTTCTTCAGGTGCATCGAAGTGACAAGAAGAAGAGTGGTCATGTTCGTATTGCTGTGAGAGAGGCTGAAAGAGGGATGAAGTAAAGGTATCAATTGCCAAAATATTCATGGAAGAACTGACAGTAACACCAGATGGACAGTGCACATCAAGAGTCAACGCTATAGGCCTTGTTCATGGCCAGTTCAGCTGTGATACTATAGCTAGGTACGCTCGAGCAACGAGTGTATTTTCTCGTGTCTCAACCAGGGCATCCATGAAGAAAGCTTTATGAAATACTGCATTGGGATGTCATATTTTCCATGAAAAACCTGAGAAATTTAAGAAATCCTCTCGAGCTCGTGTTGGCGACTCGGCATGGTGAGAAAACGATAGCAAAAGCGCTCTTGAAGCAATTTGACAGAGAGAGCAATGTGGAATTCAACAAAGTGGGTGGCAGCCACAACATCAATAGAGCCAAACACGCTAACCTTGTTCAGTCCTGAATCCAATTTTGCCAAGTTGCAACGTTTGCCTTTTTCGCCCGTCGTCCTCGTCGTCGTCCACGTCGTTGAAGCATACAAAATGGCTACGCCTCTCACTTCCTTTGATGGCATCGGCATCGCCAACCTTCCCAACCAGGTGAGTGTACTACACCTTTTCGGTCCGAAAGTCTCATGACACGAAAGCACCCTAGAGGCACAAGATTGTTGCTAAACGTGGAGCTCACTTCACCATCATGGTTGTTGGTGAGTACTTTCAATTGCTAGCTCCTCCAACACGTGCTTGAATGTTATGCAGGCGAATCGGGATTGGGCAAGACGACGCTCATCAATACGCTCTTTTCCACTGAACTCTCACCCCCAAAGAACTATTCGCGCCGCCACCATAAACAGCTTGACAAGTTGACAGAGGTGGAGATTATTAAGGCCGAGTTGGAGGAGAAACAGTTTAAGGTCAAGCTCACGGTCATCGACACTCCGGGCTTTGGTGACTACGTCAACAACCGCGATTCGTGGACACCCATTGTCGATTTCATCGATGACCAGCACGAAGCTTACATGCGCCAGGAGCAACAGCCTCAGCGCCACGAGAAGATTGACCTTCGCGTCCATGCCTGTCTGTACTTTATTCGGCCAACGGGTCACACGTAAGCGCCTTCCTCAATTTCGGGATATGACCAATGTTGAGTTTTCTTACACTTTAGGCTCAAGCCCTTGGACATTGAGATCATGAAGCGCCTCGGAACACGCGTCAATCTCATCCCTGTTGTTGCTAAGGCCGATACCTTGACACAAAACGATCTCTTCCTTTTCAAACAACGGGTACCTCCTTTTCCCCTTTTCCGCCTCGAAATTTACTCAGTTTTCGGTGAAGATTCGTGAAGTGATTGCGGCTCAAGGAATCAGAATTTACACGCCTCCCATTGACCCTGACGACGAAAATGCAGACCATGCCCGTGTCTTGATTGACGCCATGCCCTTCTCTATCATTGGGTCCACTGAAGATGTCCAAACTCCCGATGGTCGTATCGTCAAGGGTCGCGAGTACATTTGGGGTGTTGCTGAAGGTATGTAGCTCATCGACTAATCATGTCCCTTCGTTCTGCTAACTTGACCCTCCTATAGTCGAGAATGAGAATCACTGCGACTTCAAGAAGCTTCGCGCGCTCCTGATCCGCACGCACATGTTGGACTTGATTTCGACTTCTGAAGAGAATCACTACGAGAACTATCGTCAGCAGCAGATGGAGACCCGCAAATTCGGCGAGCCCAAGGTCAAGAAGAGTGATAACCCTAAGTTCAAAGAGGAGGAAGAACAGCTTCGGAAACGATTTACCGAGCAGGTCAAGGCCGAGGAGGCGAGATTTAGGCAATGGGAACAACATGTACGTGATCTTTCCTTATTGTAGATCCGTCTCCTTTCACGACTTTCTTACGTTCCAACTTGTACTGATGTCATTTCTTCATAGCTCATCGCTGAGCGTGACCGTCTCAACAAGGACCTTGAGCAGTCACACGGCCACATCAAGCAGTTGGAGGCTGAGCTCGATCACCTCCAAGTCAACATGTATGGTCGAGGTACTAGTAGGCGATGATCGTCTTCCTCCTTCATTTCTTTTATGTATTGAACTTTCTTGGACCATACTTTTCCTTTTCTGCAAAATACTGCACGGTGTCACTTCTGATATACCCACCACCCGCTCTCCTCATTTCCTATTGTATGCCCCTCCCTCCCGGTACTGTCTTTGCCTCGGAGAGAATGGATGCTTAACCGGCAGGCCCCTGTAACCTATGAATCTGATTCCGAGGTTGTCGTTTTTTATATTGGAGTAATACACATAACGTTCCTGCTATACCCCGTACAAAGCTATCGTGGTGATGTCAGTTCGGTCATTGTTTGACAATTCAGATCATTCATGAAAATCGTCTGATGGCACCAGAAGATGTTTCCATCGGGAAAAGTGTGGATTTTTCAAAGGTTGCCGAATGAGACAGTCACTGTTTCAAAATAGCCTCCACTTCCGAAGTTGATCGGAAATATGAAGTACTTTGGCAGAGGTAAACCGTGCGCGTGAATAAGTATGGCGTTGGTGGCGCTTCAGACATTGATTTCTCCTCAAAAAGTCGTTGGTGTTTGTGGCCACCAGTTCCTTCAGCGCATGAAACCCTGCCCAAAGTTGATCTGCATCGTGGGATGGCGCCCGACCATTGATCCACCTGAAGCAATCTTGCAACGGCTGGATAAACCAATTCCTTAGGATTTTACGTTGAAAATTTTCGTTTTGTTTGTTTAGTGAAGTGGAATACTTCGAATTCAGTATGCGTTAGAGTGTACGTACGGTAGTGACATTGATAAAGCGTAAGTAAGTAAGTAGATTGAATAGAGAGGCAATCTCAGTGGCCAACTCCCTTCTCGAAGACAGTGATGCTCTCGACCTCATCGAAATCGTAAAGCGGCTGCAGTTCGGTCTTTCGGAAGAGGATGTAGCGCTTGATCCAATAGGGGAGGAAGGTCTTAGCTTGGTAGCTAATATGACGTGAAGTAGGCACGGCAAAGACGTAATCTAGCTCTTCCAGCGTTCGTTGTTTTGTTTCTTTGGAAAGCCGTCAATGTAATACAGGTTCCCCTGAAACAAGAGAAAGACACACCAGGCATGAGGAAGAAGATCATGATAAAGGCAACAAGGTTCAAGCCAGCATAGAAGCCAAATGCTATTATTACACGAACATGATATGTCAATAGCACATTTAAACAAGATTTGAGTTGACATACCTCCGACGGCTGTGAAAGCATGTAAGATGCGAGGGAAAGTCAATGAAAGCACCGATGCCCAAAACAAGTTTGTTGCTACGGCCCAGGACATTCCCATCTCTCTGTGGGTCAAAGGGAAAACTTCAGCAGAGTACGTAAAAGGCACAGGTCCCTCTCCAGGAGAATAGAACGCTAAATAAAAGCTCAGAATTTCATGCCTACAGCCATAAGGAATCTGCAACGTACCAGCGAAGAGGAAGATGAAGAGGGCAATGCAGGGAACACGGGCACTGTTCTCTGTCGGAATGAAGAACGAAAAGCCAGCAGCTAGCAAAGTCCAGGACATATTTGGGAAAGTGAACAGCAAGAGATTACGTCGACCAAAAGTGTCAATAGTCTACAAACATTCAACGTAAATCAATTGATGCTGTATTAATATGGATATAAACTTACCCAGACTGCAGGGAAAGCAAATACCCAGTTGACCATACCAAAGCCCCATGAGGCGAGAAGCGCCTGCTTAGGGGTATAAGAAGCATTGACAAAGATAGTTGAGGAGTAGAATGAAATTATGTTGATCCCACACATCTGTTGAGCAATCATGACAACGAAGCTAGCAAGAGTTGCACGACGGATGCGAGGAATGGTAAAGAGTTCGAAGAACCGGGTAGCGTAGCTTGAACCTTTCAAAACTGCCATCTCCTCTACAAGCTGCCGGTGGACGTAGTAAAGATCCCTTGCAGCTTGTAGCTCGCTGTTCCGTAGACGTTTGAATGATCTGTACGCATCGTGGTAACGACCTTTCTTCATGAGCCAGCGAGGAGATTCTAGCCAAATCTCATTAGAAGGGGAAAAGACAAGAACTGCTGATCAGCTAACCAGGGCAGAAGTAAATGAGGAGCGTGAGAGGGATTGCAGGGACAAAGGCAGATGCAATCTGGAGACGCCAGGCAATGTCACCAGTATTGATAAAGACCAGATTTGCGCTGAAACCAAGCATGATGCCGAAGGCAGTCTGAGAAAAACAGTAGGTAAGGCTTTCAGGCTCATAGGGTGAAAGAAATCGTACCCAAAGTTGCCATGACATTACTAGACCTCCACGGATGTTTGCCGGAGTATTTTCGGCCGCAAAAACGGGTGATGTAGACGCTTTCGGGCCCATTCCAAGACCAAGGAGCAGTCGACAAACCTGCATCTGACAGTAAGCGGCTTTCCAAGTCGGAGAGGGCATAAACTGACCAGAAGCTGTGGCCAAGTTTGACAGAACCCTTGTCCCAAAACAGAGAAGATACAGAAGATTCCGCAAAAGAACAATGTCCCTCGACGACCAAGGAAGTGGTTTAAAGGGTCTGTAAGCCAACATCCCAGTAGGCAAGAAGCAATATATGGACTAGACGGGTGCGTTGGCTGTCTTTCTTTGTTTGAGAGTGAAGAGTGCCTTACCCAGAGTTGATCAAACCGACAATCCATTCGTGGTTTTCCGCATTAGGAACGCCCGCATCAGTGGAAATGCCGAATTCAATGGGAAAAGACAAGTTTGCACCATTGGAACCTGTCTGGTCCCATCCCCTGTTATAAGACAAGATGAAATCATAGTGGCAAATAAAGGGTCTCAGAACTCACTGTACGGCGGCAGCGAGGCTGCACACGATGACAGTAAGGTATAAATCACGAGGTTGTGACCATTTGTCTAGAGTCATGAACGTGAGTGGCGTATACAAAGCTGTATTTTTTTTTGCGACAGACGTGTTATTTCTTTGCGGATGACCTCCTTGTCCTCCTCATCCAATTCTGGAATGTTCTCGAAGTCTTTTGGTTTTTGCGCAAGGAGAGCACCCTTTCTCAGATAGGGCGCGATATGCAGCATATCCTGTTCCCTTGCGAAAGCGTCGACCTGTGCTAGGAGGGTCTCCTTTGGAATGCCATATAGGGGGTTTTGGATCCTGTGAAGCACAAGGTCACGGTTGGTCTGTGTTCAACCTCTGGATTGAACAACTTTACTTCGCTTGAACATTGTTAGCAAGGTCGATCTTCTGCTGTCGCTCTTCGTCGTCATGGGCGTCTTTCTCGAATTTATCGGAAGACATTGGTCACTGAGATAGTGGAAGAGCGCAAAGGAGGAGCAATCCCGATCTGAATCCGACATGGTCTTTTAAGAAAAGCACATCCATCAAATAGACGACGAGACCGGAACCTAGCGCCGAGTGTGGGGCACATATATAGTAAATGGAGAACGTCATCGTTTGTGATTTGTGGTAATAATCTTTCCTAGTTCATGCGAGAAGCCCATAAAAATCGCCGTCGTCATTGATGTTTCAAAGTGATTGAATAGTGACCGTAGACAATGGAGAGTAGCAAAAACAGAAGGCCACTATCACGCCAAGTATCGAAGGCCGGATATGCTGTCAAATAAACTTATCATGTGGGAGTCGCCCATATGGATGCATGTGCAGGAATAGCTGAGTGCTCAAAATACTTACATACTTATCACGCATTTATTACTTCGGCGCGATCAAACCTTTTAGGCTGGCAGACGAGTCGCGTCTTGCCTACGGTCAACAAGCCAACAACAAATTGGCTACAAGTGCCAGCGGATGAGACGATATCTAAATGGAGGCAGATGACCGATGACCTGTGTGCAAACGGTGGCGCCCGGGTGGAGCAAAGTGAAGTTTTCATGAGCTTCCATATCAAAGAATTTGGTATTATTTCCGTATGCAGTTGAAACTTGAAATGTGGAGACGCCAGATAGTCATGGAGGAAAGCTTGATTCAATCAGTGACTTGAAATATTAGCATCTTCAGGCTGAGGACTTGTTCCTCAGGTGTGACCGGTCTACGGAGACAAACCTCGTATACTATGACTCCCCTGTAGTTCGAACTTCGGAGTCCCCCATAAGTCGGACGTCACGGATTTTGGCAAGGATTGGTCACACTTTGTGATAAACCGTGACATCCGACTGACCTACTCTTCACCAAACTACTCAACGACAAGACTGTCCCGCAGCTCAAAATAAAGTGGAAGCATGTTGAGTACTATACATTAATTTGTTGTACCAAGTTTGGACTGCTCAATCTGTCTGGTTCTCACAAAACTTTTTTTTGTCCGACTCACGGGGGACTCCGAGCTACAGGGGAGTCATAGCGGCTTGTGGTTAAGAGTCTATTCTGACTTCACCGACGATCACGGTTGCTCATCAAGCTCACAGTATCCGATGAGTTTTTTTTTTTTCCTTACGTAAGTCAGAATTCAAGCTTCCTGTGTGGAAAGCTGTACCTATGTGGAAAGTCGATAAGGGTGGCAGTTTCGAAAGATAGTCTACATTCTCGAACCGGTTATCCAAACTGCCTGCTCTAGTACCGACTCACAAGGGAAAACATAACCTTCTTCTACAAAGCCACAAGAAAAGATCTTAAATAGATAGTCCATCTACTCCTTCCTGCGCTTTTTCTTGTCTCTGGTATCGGCACCATTGCCTTCAGGGCGCTGAGCATATTTGCCGGCTCTCTTGTTTGCAACCCGTTGGAGAGCCCGCTTGGTCTCTCCATCCTGGAAAGTCGAGAGATCGAAATAGTTTGAAGCGTATTCAAGTAGCCTGGGAACAAGATGAGTCGGTGCGACCTTTGCGATATTAGATAGGCGGAAATTTACCATTCAGCTTTAACATCAGACACTGTGCGGATGTACGGGCGCGTGGTGAGCACAAACTCGTTGAAAATAACCCACTCTGGCTGGTTATCAAGTCCGCACGATGGGTGCAATGCTACTACCTAGTGATCGAGTTGGAAGATGGGGAAGAAGTGGAAACATGAGCGACGAACCTGATTGTCTTTGACCGTGAGGTAATTACCCTTTTCACCCTCTTTGTGGGCAATTTGCATGAAGAAGCCGCACACGAGAGCTTGTCGAATACTTATGTAGAGTTTACGCTCATCGGAAAGAGACACGAATTCGATGTCGAACTTCTCCATCGTGCGTTGTAGTTGTGCACGAACGTTATCGGCTTGCATAAGCGCACGTTGGGAGAGATAATGAGTCCATGCCCAATTCTTATCGTGCCTATCTAGGCGAAGGTCAGACCGATCTCTTTTCCAAAAAGGAGAATACTCACTTAACACATATTGATTGTATACATTTAGAAGTGTCAAATGGTCACCATCGGGAACGGTCAGCATCTGCTTGGCGGCGTCCGCTTCTCGCCTTTGATTATTTGGACGTATCCAAATATTAGGTACTGTAAGAGCGCATTAGACAGGTTGCTGGGTAATAAAAAGCTGACGCACCCGACATCATGGCAGTAATCGTGAGCATTTCATTACTACACTTGAACTCTGGGCTGACAATGAGCATCTTCGCAAGCTACATAGATGTCAGCATACGATTCTACTGGTTTCAATCGAAATTTACCTGAGGATCGAGAGGGAACTCTGCCATAATGGTGCCGAGTGGAGTCAAATTGCCTTCGTCATCCAGCGCAGCGAGATAGTTGAGAAGCTCCAGAGCACGCATTAATGTCTCTGGAGCAGGCGCGTCGACATAGTCAAAATGCACGAGATCCTGTTTGAAGACGTAAGAACGTGAAGCAGAAAATCAGATAGCTACATACCTTGATCCCAAGCTTCACCAATTCCAACACCGTATTACTCAGATTGCTGCGCAAAATTTCCGGATGCGTCTGTTCCTCCAATTCCGCCATGAAGTCTTTCTCTGTATAAAGCCTGAAGCATTTCCCTGGCCTCGTCCGTCCCGCGCGGCCGGCCCGTTGCTGCGCAGAAGCCTTCGAAATTGGACTGACCAGCAGACTCTCCACGCGAATTCTCGGATTATACACCTTCTGCTTCGAGAAGCCAGGATCTACGACATAAACGATTCCATCGATTGTCAGCGATGTCTCCGCGATGTTCGTTGACACGACCACCTTGCGGCCTGGTGGACCCTCGGGCCGCGCAGGGGGTGCTGGATCGAAGATCCGTTGTTGTTGTTGGGGAGGAAGCGACGAGTACAGGGGTATACATGTCAAGGGCCCAACAGACTCGGGATCCTGATTGGTTAGGTCGTCTGCCTCGAGCTTGATCTTGCGGCATGCGTCTTCAATTTCCTCTTCACCGGTGAGGAAAACGAGGATATCGCCCGGCTCTTCCGCGCGGTGAATCATCAGGACTGTTCTGATGGCAGCCTCGACGTAGTCTGGCTCGGGTTCTTGGGTGTAGAAAACCTCAACGGGATGGGTACGGCCAGGAACCTTGAAGAGTGGCGCAGCGGAACCGGACGTGAGGCTGAAATATTTTTGGAATTTGAGAGCATCGAGTGTGGCAGACATGATAATGATTTTGAGGTCTGAACGGCGTTTGGCTAGCGCTTTGAGTAGGCCCATGAGTATATCAGTCGCTAGTGTACGTTCATGCGCCTCGTCAAGAATGATTGTAGAGTATCGCGTAAGATCTGGGTCATTCATAGCCTCGCGCAAAAGCATACCGTCGGTCATATATTTTAAGAAGGTCGTACCGGGCTCTGTCATATCTTCGAACCGGATCGAGTATCCAACGTGTCGACCGAGCTGGACATCCATCTCGTCCGCAACCCGCTTGGCGACAGACATTGCAGCTACTCGCCTCGGCTGTGTACATGCAACTAGCTTCCCTCGCGTATGTGGTAGATCTGAGTACGCAACAAATTGCGGTATTCTGCATAGATCATGAGCAATGAATGCTTTTATCAAACACAATCGAACGCACTGTGTCGTTTTTCCTGAGCCCGTTTCACCAACCATGACAATGATCTGATTATCGCTAAACTACGCTGGATCGTTAGTTTATTTTTCTGCGTAAGGAGGGCGGCACCATCCCTGAAGGAAGTAGAACTCAACCCTCCTCCAAAATATCCAAAGTTAACCACGCACCATCTGGAAGAACTCATCCATCTTAGCATATACAGGAAGCTTTTTCCTGGCTTCCAAGATCTTCTTGTATTGACCTGAGAGAGGTTGTTTTGTGAAGGGGTTGATGTCATATTCCTGCAGAAATGTTGAAGCTCTTAAGTCGGTCACAAAAAGTTCGAAACATACCATCGCTTTGCGCACTTGTTCTCCTTTTACTTTTCGCGGCATGAAACCGAACAGAGGCTCTTTGCTGGCTAAATTGGATCCAGAAGGGCCTGCACCCCTCTCTGAATGAGAAAGATACGGATTATCACGAGGGGTTGTAGTCATCGTAAGTTTTCCGATGTAAAAGTGGCAGAGTTTTCCAACGATGATGGAGACCACAGTTCAAACGTTGGAAAAACTTCGTGACTAGCACCACGTGATGCGATCGGAAGCGAGCGCGGGTGACCCACCCAAGCAGTCGGGCGAAAAAATAATTGCGAATTAATTCGGCGATGAACAAACGTAGCAAAGGACGAGCTGCAGCCCTGCGGCATCACTTTCCAATTTAGCCTTTCTTTCTTTTTAGATTTCTACCGACCCTGCTACTGTGTATCTGGACTCTGGAGTGTCTTGATCTGAAGAACTTTGTGCAATGATTCATGAGAAACAGACTTTTGAATGGGAATAACCAGTAACTTCAGTTGTATTAGAAGAGTCTATGTAAATTGGAATTCTATGAAACTGGTACCCGGTATCTCGTAATTATGCGGTGGTTATGTTCCTTGTAACGAGTAGCGAGTAGCCAGGAAAGCTGACTACGACTAAGTCTGGGTCCTTGGCAACGTGCATGAACCTGCGAGGGGTTGTTCTCGGCGTCTGCTCTACTATTGGTCCATAGGTCGCAATGTGCTCTGAAATGTCTTCTGTCGTGTATTTGATTCTGAAGTGCTCAGTTTTCTGATCCAACTCATCCCTGCAGCTGAGGCAAAAGAATCCATGGTCAACCTCCCGGCCAGCATTGAGCAGGATTGGTGCTGTGATGATGGCCATGAATCGCTTAGGCTCCCTGGTGGTTTTGTCCAACTGTGGAAGACCACGGCCCGCCAGACTCTGGACTACTGCCCGAGGATCATAGAGTCGAACTTGTCGCTTGTGCTGCAAATTACCCTCGGGTAACTCCCTCTTGTTTCAACCAACACAGTACCGCCCGGGCAGGCTCAGGATCTTTGGGGGTTTCGCCAACTCTAAAAGTTTGCCGGAGCTTTTAGCATTGCTCTGTGGCCCGCGTCAAGGGGGAAGAATTTAGATCCTTCGGAACTCGTGAGGGGGTAGTATTCCGGCCGCCGGGTGTAACATAAGTAGCAGACACGGCGTAGTCTATAAGATAGAGATGATCGCCAAAGCGATTGCACGTGTAACATCGGCTTGTACAAACAGTGTACCGCAGTCAAACGCGTCCACCTGGATGCTGATAATGGCGCGGATGATGTTAGGGCAATGTTCAATGATTCCGTTGTACTGGCGGACTGAGTTGACAAGCTCCATTGTGGGACCCTGTCGAGCTGACCGGCGACAAAACACGTGGAAATTGGCGGGCAATTGTGTCGCCCGTTGTCGAGCGGACTCGGACATCGTGTTTCCAGCATCATTAAGTCTAGGGTGTTGTCGCAAATATTCTGTGTCCGGTATACATATAGCGCAAAATCAGGTGAATTGGAAAATTTTGTTTCCATTGTAGGGCGACTTTGAGACCAAGCTGCTCGACACCGTTGTTGATGATTGATCAGAGCAGGAGGATTGTATGGTATGTAAACGCGGGCCGCCTTCCGCGGCCCCTTATTTCAAATGAGGCGGGAATCTCAAAACGGCTATGTTTGTTTGGATCAGAGGCGATAGCATGTGATGCACCCACCAATCTCTTGATCTTGATCTGACTCACGGGGGCTGTCGATAAAAACTTTTATACTTCATCTATCCACACGAACGGCCACCAATGTCGGCAACTATGGTAGAGAAGTACGAGTTGATTACCAGAAGATTGCAAGAAGTGCTTGGTGCAGACTCTATCAAAGCGATCTTGGCAGAAGGACGGACGCCGAAGTGCTATTGGGGTGTGTCACGATGCTTCAGTTCGCGCTACTTCTAACAGTATATTCGAAATACAGGAACAGCGCCCACCGGACGGCGTGAGTGCCAAATAGATATCGGTGTACAAGTCAGAATTGATATATAACGCAGCGCACATCGGATACTTTGTACCTTTGACCAAAATCGCCGACTTCCTGCGTGCGGACGTTGTGGTATGTACATACTTTCTCCCATCTTAGCCTATGTCCATCTAGTTAACATGGGTTTGGATCTTACGAATATGTATCCTTTTTAGGTCAAGGTTTTGCTGGCAGGTAAACCTACTATACCTGATGTTCGATTTGCAATCTGATAGTCCTTTCCGTGAAGATGTACACGCGTTCCTTGATAACCTCAAAGCGCCCTTGGAACTTGTCGGGCATCGAACGAAATACTACCAACATCTCCTGCTTGCTGTGTTCAAATCCTTAGGGATTCCAACTTCAAAATTGCATTTCGTTGAGGGCTCATCTTACCAGCTCACCAAGGAATACAACTTGGACAATTACAAGCTCTGTGCTATTGTGTCGGAACATGACGCAAAAAAGGCTGGTGCGGAAGTTGTAAAGCAGGTCGAAAGCCCTTTGCTCAGTGGTCTATTATACCCCGGTCTGCAAGCTCTTGATGAGCAGTACCTCGACGTTGATTTTCAATTTGGTGGTGTGGATCAGGTGTGTCGTCTTGACTTGGCTGGAATTTGTTTGTTATATCCTTGTTCTAGCGCAAGATCTTCACCTTCGCGGAACTTTACCTCCCGCGATTGGGCTATCGAAAACGTGCGCATCTAATGAATGCGATGGTCCCCGGTCTTGCGGGGGGGAAGATGTCTTCATCAGATCCTAATTCCAAGATTGATTTCCTTGACGCTCCCGAAGTTGTTAGGAAAAAAGTCAAGCTCGCTTTCTGCGAGGAGGGGAATACAGAGGAGAACGGCGTACTCTCCTTCATTGAAGCTGTGCTGATTCCCATAAGCGAGCTGCGCATCGCGCGCCTGCAAGGTGACAATATTTTGGAGCAGGGTACCGGCGACCAAAAGCCGTTCATCACGGATGACGCGCCTGACGGGACGGTCTTCAGTATAGAGCGGGACGAGAAATTTGGGGGTTCGATGCACTACAAGTCATTTGCGGAACTCAAGGCCGACTTTGCTTCAAAAGCACTACATCCGAAAGACCTGAAAACCTCAGTCGCCGCTGCGATCAATGATCTGTTAGAACCGATCAGGATGGCCTTCCAGGCAGATGAAGAATGGCAAAGGATCGAGAAACTTGCATATCCCGACCCCAATGCAAAGCCCGAAAAGAAAAAGAAAAAGGTACGTTTGGCCGGCTCACAGCAATGTTGATTCCTTTTCACTGTTTGCTCGCAGGAAAAGGTTTATCATCCACCTCCACCCGGTAAAGGCAAGAATGCCCAGCCCCCAGCGGTTGAAACCTCTACTATCGCAGCAATAGCTTCTGAATCCACCCAAACCGATGTCGCAAAGCAGCAAGAACTGGCGCAGACTTCGTAGTAGTTAAAGCTCATAGATATGATGATGAGTAGTGCAGATTATTGGATACAAGTGCTAGACTGTAGGACGTGTAGGGCATGATTCCAATGCAGCGCGATGATTGTAGAGTGTAGTCTAGTGATTGGGGATACATGTAAGGTAGAGCTAACCAATGTGGAAGAGCGCCGTATGAATGTCCGTCCTACCACAATGTTCTATCACTTCTCGCGTGCACGGCTGTTCCTCGTTTCAACTTTCACGTACTCGCTCTCTTCGTTAGGCGGTACATCATCTTTGCGTGCCGCCATGAAGGCTTCGCCAAGGATTTGGAGTGCAACTGCACGCAATTGTGCTTGATCACGAGAAATGATAGGGTTTTCCAGCACTTTATCGCATGTCTCGCGCAAAACCGACTCGATTTCAAGTTTCGTTCCCTAAAGGCGATAAGTGGGGAATCAGAGCCTTATAGAAAGTAGACAAACTTTGAATAGAGCTTGTAGGCCCTTTTCGGCGGCCTGTTCTTCGAGCTTCCTCTTCTCCTCGGGAGTGAGGTTACCTGCCTTCTCAGCTGCCTGAATTTGGTCAAATACTGATTTGAGTTCGATGGCAGATCTCAAAGTTGACACGCTAGCGGTCATGTGGATGATAGGTGAATAGAACGTGTCAAAGATCAGAGAAATGGATACTCACGTTTCACTGAAAACATGGTATTTGCCTTGAACATTGTGTAGCCATCCTCCAACGCCCAAGAACGTTTGATTAGTCGCTAGGTATTGCTTGGCCTTGGCGGAATAGACGAAGCCAACGGCATGTAAAAGTTCAAGGCCGTACGACTCACGCTTCAGTTCCCTGCGACCTGAAGTCAGGGTCAGTGCACAGCAAACAGGAAGAATGAACGCACTCTGCCTCAAGTTCACAGATCGTTCGCCAGCTTGTGGTCACATCTGGGTCATCTGGCCCCACAGCTGATTCGGTGAAGATTCCAAGTTTCCTTTCAAGATTCTCGACTAACTTCTGGACACGCTCCTTTCGCGCTGTCGCTTTCTGCCCGAAATATGTCAAATTCAACTTAATGTGGAATACAGAAACACAACACACCTCGGCCGCCTTCTTGCGCTCTTTTTCCTCCCTTTGGGTTTTCTCTTGTTCGCTCAGAACCTCGCGCCCTTTGGCGTCCCGGACCCGCTTGGCATCCCCTTCCTCACCTTCGGCCTCATCCGCCTCCTGCAAAGCGGCTTTCATGTCCTTCGCTAGACTGATGTTGCCTATGATGGCAGTGAATCGCTCCCCGCCAAAGATAGCGCCGAAGACTTCCTCGGGATCGACAAAGCCACCCTCTGGTGCGCTTTCCTTTGACCCGAACTCATTGTACTTCTTGCGAAGAGTTTCATCAGACAGCGTTTGATATGCTATCGCTATCTGCTTAAAGCGCTCCTCCGCTTGTGGATCGTCAGGATTCTTGTCTGGATGGTGTTTGATTGCAAGACGTCCTAGAGATAGTGTACATGTAAATCGTGGTCTAGACCACGAAATCAAGTAGAAGCAACACTAACGATAGGCCTTCTTGATGTCGTCAGTAGTAGCGTCGATGGATATACCCAAAATGTCATAGTACCCAGTCTCCAATGGGCGTTCCTGGGTACCGATTTTACGTCCGCGACGCGGTGGTAAACCGCTTTCGCTTGAACTTGGTCCCTGCGCGCCATTTAAATTGGGAACAGTGGCTTGGTTGATCGATGGAGGCACCTGGCCTGGATAGAATGCATGCGAAATGATCGTTTGACAGGCGAAACAGCGAATTTGAAGGAGAGTGCCGGGGCGAGGGTAAGGTAACGGGACGGGAAACTCAAGATGAGCGTTGCATCTAGTATTAGAGCAGCTTGTAGGTATATGAGGCGCGAACAGTCGGGAGGGCAAGATGGGGTACGACGAGCTCATCGTATTCCACGACGAGCTGAGCCACCTTTGCTTCTCCCTCAAGTGCTGAGTCACGTGATAGTTGCTCTCACATTCAGCCTCTGCTATCGTCGAGCTTTCTCAGTCTAGTCCCATCTATACGACTGGATTCTGATGCTTTACACTAAATGTGCTCACGGGACGTTCATACAGATGGAGATGATAGTACGACTGATGGTGTCTGTCTATGTACGAGATTCATTCACCGTCATCTCGAGTCATACCTGCCAAATTCATTTTTGTCAGTTAATGCAGGCACTCGACAGAAATCTCGCATCTGTCCGAATGGTCCTGTTAACGATCTACGAACATGGCAAGTTCAGCGATTATTAAATTCCCGTAACATCTCACGTAGGCTGAGGGAGGCTTTTTCGATCCGCCGACTCCATGCCTCTCCATACATATATTTTTGCAGAAGCCTCAGGCTTTTCGACAGGGTGTTGAATGACATCACTTTGCTTTCTTGAACAAATGACATCTTCTCCTTTGAAAGAAGGATTAGGCATCAGGACGACCAGGAGTACCTTCTACATGACCTCGGTTCTTCTGGACGTCTGGATTGTATCAAGAATGCTTCCAAGGCCTACTCCTACTGGACTTGGAGACCCGGGCTTGTATTGAAATTTACTTGTCAGTTTAATGTGCTGTAATTGGCTGTGATGGGCAATGCCAGAGAATAGCATTCGCAAAGGAATCTCCTTCCTGACTCTCTTGTGCTCATTCCGGCTTTCTTGACCTGTCCCTCACAATGTTCTGATAATTTCTGACATGGGTCATTTGTCACAATTCCACCATCCGTTACTCGAGTTCTTTCGCCATTAGTAATTGGTGCGGACCATGGACACGTGTTCTGTGACGATTCGTAAAGACACAACGAGCTCCATAAGTCGTGAGAACAAGGCATGCTTTCTGAGTTGTCCAGGACGCAGCCGTCAAGATACGCTAACAATTTATCTATGTGAAGAAAACTAATTGAGCGTACGTTTTCTGTCGCTTCGTATTCCTTAAAAGTGACCAAAAGTTGGATACAAGTTATACTCACTCGTGTCTATCCATTAGCCACTGTCAATCCATTGGACGTGATATTGAAGCTCGCTATCTCGTCGACTCCATGTCTATTCTCATTCAAACCGAAAACAATTTCGGCTCAGAGTGGGCCGTCACCTGTCAAATGTCCCGGCTCAAACTTTCTGATAAGTACATAACTCAAGAATGTTAACGATGATCGATGACCCTTGAGATTCTCCAAGAATATTTATCGTCGTAGGCGATCATTGCGTCTTCGCTGCATGCATACATAAGAATCTTTGTTCCACCCACCGCTCGATTTCTATCAACCCTGTACGTTGAAATTCCTCGAGTCAGATCCGGAGTTAACGTTTCCGAGCTTGGAGTTATATGTCTCTTGACATGCACATGTATGATCGAACGTTAATGATATGCTTACAATTGAGGAAGCATGCGAAGAGTGTTGAAAGACACGCAAACTTCAAAGTACATACATAGATGGCATGGTATGCGCCAGATTATCCAGGGCTATTATTATTGGTCACAAGCACTCAACGGCGCCATGGTACATTCGTGTGGGCGGGCAGACATAACCGACCATTGATATATAGTATTTTTGTGAAAATCGACGCCCGGAACCTTGTATGCTGGGCTTGACCTCTCATTGATTGTATGGAGTTTTCTCTGTCGATTGTTTGAACTAGTTGACTGGTACGAACAAACAATCCTTGTAATGTGAGTTCTAGTGCCCTGGTTGCCGCAAAATTGATCAAAGATGGTTTTTCAAGAAAATATAACGCTTGCGCCTGCTCGCACTTGGGAGCCATAGTATGTATTTAGCTTGCGCTGATGGGAGATCGAAATTCTGCAAATATATGTTGACGTGCCAGTTCCGTTACTACCGTGGTCCTTGCCAGTGGGAAACATCCCCAGTACTAGTATGGCATTTTCACCGAGCCTCTCAACGGTGGCATGCCGAGGCGCCGAGGCTCTGAATCCTGGGATTGCCTATTATCCATAATATAACTTTGTTTCGCTTTCAATACTTATTTGCGTTGATTACTTTTGTTTCAAATTGCTTACTATAGCCGGGGACTGTCGAGAGTCGAAGCTCATCAGTTGGCGGCCAACTTGATAACTATCTCTCCCACCAACCAAAAACAGCGCAAATTCATGGAGATGAAAGCTATACGTCCACCACGATTCAATATTCAACAGTTGACTTTGCTTCAGTCCCCCACCACATCATTGAGTTGCGGCTCAAGTTTACATTTCCCGGACAACCCGATGACAGCAATCTTGTAATAACCTAGATAGTGATATATAACTGACTGATCAGATCTCACTGATCTTACAATTCTTTAGGCCATCCGGAAGGTACTGCACAATCAGTGATATTTGATGTGATTCCTATACTTACTTGGGAGTCGGTCAGCGAGTGATCAATGGTATCAGGTAACTATGTACGTACTTACTTATTGGAAAAGTAAGAAGCACAGTCGAAAGGTCAATCTTGGCAGATTTGGATGGATATGTCATCAATGCATCACCGCCGACTTGCTCAACTGTAAGAGAGACTATGTGGCCGCGTAACACAAGCTTGACAAAACTTGCCTAATATAGTAGGTTTAACCGAAAAATTTCTGATTGATTGGATCCTCTTTCTCTTCACTATTCAATATTCAGCTCTATTCAGCTATGTATGTACTCTAGTATGGCCGTTACTAACGCCATTAGCCTACTTCAGGGTAGCAGATCGGTTGCTTCATTGTTTGGTTGTCACACATCACGCAGCCAGGTCGCTAGCTCGGAACCGGAAACATCTCGATGGCTGATTGTCACTATGTAGATTTCACTCGGCTTGCGAGGAACAGGCCGGAATACATCACCACAAAGAGTGGTTTAGAGTCTGACCGATCAAGAAAGAGAGGCTTCGCCACGCTAACAGGTATGTATTCATTGTAATGTCAATATGTTGTCAGACTTTTTCACGACCCTAAGGTTAACTCGCGATCTTGCTAGATCTCATTCTCGACATTGGTGCCCATCTGTGGCGAGTACCAGATCTCGCAGCAAGATCTCGTTCTGTATTCTATATGTCAGTGCCAATCTGCGCTGAGCAACCGGATTGCATAGCGAGCGAGATCATTCTGTATTCTATATGTCAGTGCCAATCTGTGGCGGACAATCGAATTGGTAGCGAGATTGTACTCCCGCGACGTTCCCCTGCTTAGAAACATTCCCTTGGATCTCTTCCCTGATGCATTCAAGCAATAACTGGGAATATATCATGGTTTGAAACGTTTAAGGTTAAGCGAGAATAGATATCCTCGCCAGCTGTTTAAAAGCATACTTACGATGCGACTTCGAGTATCCCAATCCCCTTCTCAGAATGGCCATCTCTTCTCCCTTGGAGTCTCTCGTCAACGATCCACGTTTCTTCGGTACGTGAAACTATTCAAACCCATCGCCAATATTGACAAACAATTCTAAGCACAAGTCAATCCTCAAAATACGAGTTCCGCTTCGCGCGTAAAACCAAGATGTGACGACTATGTTAAGACAGCCGTGTCCTCTGTCTTGGGGCCAGATTTCAAATTTAAGCCACTAACTCCGGTCAATAACAATGAAATTACTGGGCTTGCGATCTACGATGAGCTTACTAAAGTAAGTAATTTTTTCCATCAACCTACGGTTAACCTTGAGTTTGTTGACTTCTGAATAGATACTCCCGGACCGGTCAACTCAGTCTACGTTCTTCTGGCGCAAGCTCGGGAGACCCTTTGCTTCGATGCTGGAAGCTGCAGAGTTCCCGATTTCTTCACAGATATTCTTTCTCACCTTCGTCTATGCACGCGTGCTTGGAATGATGGGTCCCCTCGAATCCGATGGCCCCGCGTCGTACATGACATTCGACGGGAGTCCGGTCGAGTTAAGTTGGGTAATTCCTAGTAATGTCAAGCCTGGAGACGGCAACACAGGCCGACAGGTACGATTCGCCATCGAGCCTATGTAAGCCTATATAAAACCCTGATTGATCGCTGGCACTGATGTCATTTTCAGAGATCCACGTTCAGGAAGGCTATTGAGAGGAATTGAGGTTCTCAAATATCTCACGTCTTCAAAAGGTGGGCTAGGCCTCGTGAAATGCGACAGAGGGGTGCTGGACTGGTCGATGATTACGGAACAATTCCTCTATTCTGGGGCAAATGTTGATGATACCTCAAAACGTTTCTTTGTTGGTGAGTATAGCTTCCATCTTGACAACGGCTGCCACTAATCTAAATGGATCTTCAAAGGATTCGACTTTTCACGATCGGGGGTGATTGTACTTAAAACGTATTATATCCCTTGTGTTCGCCCACTTGACGAACAATCAGTATCTCGCAAAGCCTCAAGAATGCGGCTTTGGGATGTCGATTATAAACCCTTGCGTTCCCTCCTTACAACCCTTGATCCAACTTTGACCAAATCACTCGATATGATGATATCATATGCAGAGGAGTCAAATATACATTACAAGCCCCGACTACAGATCCTCTCAATGGATTGTGTGTCCAATGAGGCGAACCGCCTAAAGGTAAATCAAAAGATCATCTTGTTCTTGTTTGCATTCTCATCATCCGCTTTACAGATGTACTGTCGCCCGTCGCGCGGAACCTCCTGGTATGAGACACGGCAAGCATTTACTCTTGCTGGGAGACTTGACTCTCCGAAAATGGATCGCGTTTTGGCGTGGCTGGAGACGCTGTGGAATCTTTTGTTTCCTTTTGCGCATTCCCAGAGCAATCGCGATCTTGACGAAGGCTTCAGACCACGCCATGCTAGTCGTGACGACGCCTGTCATCGTCGAAGTACCGATCACCCTACTGGAGGCCTTCTATATTACTATTCTCTGGTTCCTGGTAGTGAGATGATCCTTCCCAAGGTGTACTTACCCGTCTCGTTCGTGTTTCATGTGTTGTTTCCTTCGATGCTATCAGCTAACCCGAACATCAGACGGTATTGTGCGAATGACTTGGTAATTGCCGAAGCTCTGGAAAAGTTCCACTCTATTGATGGGCGGGGGCACCGGGATCATGGTTGGGTAGCAAGAGAAGTTTCTACTGCTTAGTGAGTCACGGATACGTGCCATCTCAGTGGACCTATTTGACACTCGGGCTTAAGCAACCACCGCCGTCTTCAAGAAAAAACTGGAATTCACACTTACGTGACCTTTGCCTTGAAAAAGAACTACGAATGGGAACTCACCAGCTATTTCTCACCAGAGGTCTGGGAAGCATCGTAATCAAATTTTGTGTCTTAGCGCTGTGTCTGTCGTCCGCTAGAGTTTTGCAGCTACTCCCATTTGTTTACGTTTCACTAGACTAATCTAGATTTGTACCAATAATATATCTACAAGTAGTTGTCTGTATAGTGGTTGTTTTATAATCGGCCATATTGCCATAATGCAATTCCTGGGAAATTCTCTTACGACATCATACACAAGATCTCTGGTATGATAGAGGATACCTCTTTCGATCCTGCGGCACGATATTGAGCACCGTCGGAGACCCACGGAAGTTGTTCTTTATGCTTATGTATCGTGGAAAATCCAGAGACTCATGCTCTAAAGAAAAAAATCGATATCCCAGTCGACGCCAGATATGGATCTCAAAGACTCGAAGGCTAGACGACGAGATCTTTGAGTATAACAGTCTCGAGATTCAAGAAGGTCTACATGGGCACCACGAAACCACCTGCCGATATGGTGAAGATGTGAATTTTTGCGACTTGGACTTAGATCAGTCGTGGTGATATCACGTGATCTCATCAAATATTTCGAGCTCCCTGCGTGGGAGCCTCAACCTCCAATACTGACCTTTCCGCGCAGAATTCGCACATTCCATTGACTCCACCGGCGCGTTCTGGATGTTCTATTCTTTCGATGTCTATATGCGGTTCGATGGCAACAGCTTTGTTAAGGACTTCCGATTCGCACATTGTGGAGGGTGTAATCTCACTCCCGTGAGCACTTTGTATCAAGTTTGAACGATGACAGAACTCTATATTGTACACTGCACACACTCTGCCTAAAATTCATACTTGGTTCGATGGCAACAGCTTTGTTAAGGACTTCCGATGCGCACGTTATGGAGGTGTAATCTCACTCCCGTGAGCACTTTGTATCAAGTTTGACACACACTCTGCCTAATATTCATACTTGTCTTCCCTTATGGTGGTATTCTGTGCTTCGACGACCACCGTGGTTCTGTTGACTCTATCGCAATCATTTGTCATTGTTGAATGATGTCGATCTACCATCGAAGCTCGTATATCTTGTGTTTCTCTGCCACTCTGACACATTATTTTCGCATGTTCAGGTTGATAACGGAAAAAATTCGCGCGGTCCGCAAATGGCATGCTTCGACTCCGCTGTGGAATCGAGTTGGTTACTTGGTAAGTACTTAGTCGTCCGTCTGGAAGGGGATTATAAAAGCGGAGTCGTCATCATTATGAACGAAATTTGTTCATGCCGCCAACACAAGCTACTAAGTAAATGGAGCTGAGAGGCAAGGGTGTGTAGCCTAGGCCTAGGCCTGTTGTGGATGTGATAAGGGTTTGATCATACTAAACCCGGTTTGTTCTTTTTAATGTATGATGATTTACTTTTCTCAGGACTCCAGCTGGTTCTTAAGTCGCAACTGCATATCATCAGGTGGTCATTCCACCATGGGTTTTACCATAAGCACGAGATTGTAATGGTTCTCCTTCCCACAGCCTCGCAGGAGAAGATATATTAATTTGCCCTTCGCTCTTTTTCTTCTAATCAACATGTCTGGGTCCTCTCTGTTACCTCTCATATACGTCACACTCGTCATTTCAACATGCCTTCTTGTTAAACGGCGGTACGGTCCATCATCTAGGCCGCCTTATCCGCCGGGACCCACACCCAGTCTTATCTCCGGTAACTTCAGTGAACTTCCGACTACGCTTCCTTGGTTAAAGTACACAGAATGGGCAAAACAATACGGTCTTTATCCACTCGTTTTCTCGACGCGGACCTCATTAACCTGGCTTATGCATAGGGAGTCTTGTGCACCTCAGGGCATTTACTGATCACATCGTGATCGTCAATACTCTGGAAGATGCAAATGCAATGTTCGAGAAACGTTCTCGCATCTATTCTGACCGCCCTAGATTGACCATGCTAAAACTGTACGTTGTCCTGTATCTGAAATCCTTCTGATTCATCAATCTGTGATTTGTGACCAGTATGGGATTTGATTTCATCATTGCCTTTGTCGGATATGGTGATAAATGGCGTCGTCATAGAAGACTATACCAGCAGACCCTCAACAAGACGGCAGTCCAAGAGACTCAGGAGCCAACACAAACTCTCAAGGTTCATGAGTATCTCAGTCGACTGCTCGAAACACCTGACGACTTTATGACTCATTTCCGAAAGTAAGTCTTCTTTACTTTTGTGCGTTTCATCCCCTTACTTCGGCGAGTAGTGTCACCGCATCTATCATAATAGCGAGTGTTTATGACAACAAAATGTCACAATCCATGATTGACAGATTTACCAATGTTTCCGAGGCGGGAATGGTCAAACTTTCAGATGCTTTCTTTCCTGGTGTATTTGTCGTAGATGCGCTGCCCTTCCTCAAATATCTACCTGCATGGTTCCCCGGAGCCGGTTTCAAGAGATATGCTGCGGAAGGTAAAGCCTTGACACGAGAAATGCAGGATGGCCCACTAACATACGTCAAGGAACGGCTGGTACGTCCGCCGTCATAATTTCTTCTGGTGCTTGTACTAATGGTAGATTGGAGGGAGCGGGTCTCGAAGTCTCCGGACTGGTAGTAACACTATTGGAGCGCAAGAACAATATCAGCGCATATGAATTGTTCCAAGAAGAAGTGGATATCAAAGAAGTTGCTGCAACTATATTCGCAGGTAATTCCAAATCAATAAATCTGGCTGCGTGATGTTCTGACTCGAGTAACTAGCTGGCGCAGATACAGTACGTGTTCTCAGAGAAAATTTGTATTTGTCACTTATGTTTTCTTCAGTCCGTGTCTGCTCTATCAACCTTCATATATGCCATGGTAGGTAACCTCGATGCACAGAAGAAGGGGCAAGACGAGATCGATGTTGTGATTGGTATGCATCGATTGCCAAACTTCAGCGATCGTCCAAATTTGCCATACATTGAGGCGATCTATCGAGAAGTCATGAGATGGCATCCTGTCGCTCCGTTGGGCGTCTCACACGCTGCTTTGGAAGACGATGTATACAACGGTTACTTCATCCCAAAAGGTCTTTTGAATCCTCTTGCTCTGACGTTCTCTCATCGATTCCAGGAACGACCGTTATATCGAACATATGGTTCGTAAGATGGAGTGATGTACAGTGTCTCAACATGATATTGATCTACTTGAAATCCCACTTGTTAGGGCAATGACACATGATGAAGCACGATATTCTCAACCCAATTCATTCCTACCGGACAGATTTATTGATGAAGATGGAAAGTTAAATGACGACGACACTGTTTTAGGATTCGGCTTCGGTAGACGGTGAGCGTTATATCGCGTTGGCCTGCTCTGGCATCTTAGAAGTCCCACAAGAATATGCCCTGGTCGCCATATGGCAAGTTCGACGGTAAGATGCTGCGTTCAGCATTACGTGCCAGAATTACTGACACCAGTATGCCATATACGCACAGGTCTGGCTGGTCATTGCTACCACACTTGCCACTTTCAACATTGGAAAGGCCAAAGACGAGCAGGGAAATGAGATCCCTGTTGACGGATCTTATACTGATGGTCTCGTTTGGTACAGTACTACATGTCTCCGGAGGAAAAGGGGACTGACTTTTGTTTCTAGTCATAAACACCCGTTCCGTTGCTCTATCACATTACGATCTGAGGGGGCTCGGAAGCTGATCCTAGACGCCAAGTCCCGTCAAGACTAACGAGGTCATTTGTATGCGATATCTGTTAAGCTGTAATATATACGTGATGCTGCTGTTCTATGTATTGTCTGTTGCGTCGATGAATGAATCATGTCTAAGATACATCGACCCTAGCTTTAAGCGTCTTCTAGTGCCGGTAGGTTAAGGGAGTGTCTGTCAACGGGGAACAAGGCGTCCACTATACGATCGTGACATAAATACATGAACGAACTTGCCAGGGGCGATTTCTGCTGATTGGTGTACAATCTTGTCCGTGTGACTTACTAGATTCCGAGATATTCGGTTGTGCCTCGTTCGTGGCAAACTTAATCACAGATGGTTACTTAATTTCCAAGTTGAGAACGCCTTGTGCGCAGCTCTTTTTTGGGAGTCGTCTTCAACCTACAGGTCAAGGGGTAAGTTTCCTTGACATAGAAAAGAGGACAAGATACGGCAGACTTTAACGATGACTGCAATAAATGAGTGCCAAAGAGCAAAAAGAATAAGCTTGACGAATCAAGATCACCATGTAGCTCGAATCCTGGGAGTCGAACCCAGAGCCCATTCAGAGAGAAGAAAGCTCGTAGAGCATAGCGGGGCGTACCGATTCGCCATATCCGAGGCATTAGATGTGGTGTAGGCTTCAAGCTGCTATGAGAATGAACGTATAGAATAATCCGCATGGCTATTCCTAGTTGAAGACATAGTCCATATGGAAAGAAAGGGCCGATTAAACCTATACCTTGTCTACGAAAGGAACCTAAGTCCATATGACTCCATCACACAAATTTCTTTTCACCCTCGCCGAACGCCAAATCGCTGTTTCGATGCGTAATTCCTCCATTTCTGGATATCGTCCCTCCCGAGAAGTAATTCCACTGTAAAATAATTACGTGCCAAGTCTTCGTTTGTCATGACATTGTGGACTACCGAATGACACGGTCTGGAAAAAATAGAATAAGTTCGAAAACTCTACAGAAACAATTCTCGAGAGCGCCACCTGCATAACCATGCCACGGAGTTGAGCATCGTTTCGGGATGCCATTTCTTCTTCAGAACCTTCGCGTGTGTAGATCGAGGTATAAGGTGATGATACGTCAAAGGAACTTCTCGTTCACATATCTCGCATTCCTGTTTCCGTGTTGAAGACCAAACAGGAGGAGGAGCACACGCATCGGCAATGTAGTCTATAAGGACCTTCTTTAGGAATTTAAGCGTTTCATCAGAATCTGAAGCAAATCCATATGAGATAAGAGTGTCTGTGAAGGCGACAGAAGTGTTGTCGAGTGATATGTCATCGATGTCGCTAGGAATAGATCTACGCGACTCATAGGTCACGGTACGTATAGACTCTGAAAGAGTTGACCATGATTCTGTAGCAAGGTATGAGGAGAAATCGTCTAGTTCTGTCGAGTCCTGACTTTGTCGCTGCGTTTCTGGGTGGGAAAGAATTCGCTTTGCGATGCAGTCTTTAAAGAGAGAAAACTGCAGCGAGGGGCTGTCCATTGAGGGTGTTTTGGAAGAAGTGAAGGGCCTACTATGAAGAATGCGTCCAAGGACGCGTCGTTAAAATATTTCTGATTCAGTGATTGTCGTGTGCAATCTGGTCAGGATGATTTCTTCCTCGATATCACGGTGCCGTCACGGTCGATATGGTTGTTCGGTACCGCGGTGCACCGCCTCGATGGGTTTTTGCAACTCAGAGTAATTCAAAGTCCGCGACAGCTTATGTTCAGATATGCGTGTTGTTGGTTTATAACGAGGATAAGTAGTAGCTAAGTTACTTGTGGATAAGACGATGATGTGCGAGAGAAAGAGATCAATCACAATTTGGTGTTGTTATTAGGCGGCTGTCAGACTGATTCTCCTAGATTCCACATACATACTTATATGGTTGGTGAATACTAGGACCTTTTTCTGTAGACGGGAATGGTCCAGCAACGACGACGGGTATCATATGTGATCCCCTCACCCGCGGAGCCCGTGCCTCGTCTTCAATTACCTCCTCATGGAACATCACGACTAGGATCAACAGGGCCATTGCTTATTCCACTGCGAAACGGGGCCGAGACAGAGGCGCCAAAGTCGAACAAGCATCCTCGCCATAGGCTAGGGATTTCTTCTCTGGCGTTAGATACAGCTACACAGCTCACTGGTCATGCGGCACCGGAAGGGATTCTGTATTCAGGGGGACGCGATGGAATGGTCATTTCATGGGACCTGGGGATGCCCATGAAGAAACGCAAGCCCATACAAGATTATGGTTCGAGGCAGAGAGACTGGGAAGACATGACGGGATGGGCGGATGACGAGGAGATCGAAAACTTGGTCCAGAGTGATGGTGACATTCTGGGGGACGTGACGATCCGACCTAGACGGCGTCAGAGTATCAACTCGCAAATTATACCTTATGAGAAGCAGTGGGAGACAGATTTGACTGCATATAAACCCGGCAAGGTGAATGGTTCGGTTATTTTCTAAAGACATATAATTCAATCTCTCTCACAGCCAAGTTCATTTCGACAAAGTGCACAAATCAACTCAGACTGGATCAACGATATACTCTTGTGCAATAATCAGCAGACTGGTGCGCTTCTATGTTTCCAATTTGCGCTGCTCCTAACGCCCAATAGTCATCTCTGCTTCGTCGGATGGCACCGTCAAGTCATGGAGCCCGCACTTGGTTCACTCACCAGATCCCACAACAATAGGAACACACGCCGACTATGTGCGCTGCCTGACCCACAGTAGGGAACGAAACTGGGTGGCATCGGGATCCTTTGATCGTACCATCAAACTTTGGGATCTGACGCGTGAAGGTCAAGCTGAAGCACTCGTTACGTTCAATCCTCCCGATGCCAATGCACCTAAGTCATCCATCTACGCCATAGCCGCTGATCCATTTGGCACTACGATTGCTTCCGGCTCGCCGGAACGCGTCGTCCGACTGTGGGATCCACGAACGGGCAAGCGCACCGGTAAATTGGTTGGACATACCGACAATATACGCGCTATTTTGATGTCTGAGGATGCGAAGTACCTACTGACTGGTTCTGCAGATGGTGTGTACTTTATAACCATGACAGGCTTGACCTGACGACGTCTCAGCATCCATCAAATTGTGGTCATTGTCTACGCAGAGGTGTCTGCATACGTTTACCCACCACACGGAATCTGTCTGGTCGCTTCACTCTTCACACCCAACGTTAGAGGTGTTCTATTCTGGGGATCGATCAGGTTTGGTGTGCAAGGTTGATGTGGAGGATTGCTCAGATGTTTCTGAGGGCGAATGTATTCTGCTCTGCCAAGATGCAGAACCCTCCGCGCCTTCATCAGACGGGATTAACAAAATTGTCGTCATGGATGACAACATCTTGTGGACAGCGTCAGGTCATTCAAACATCAAACGTTGGTCTGTTCCCCATCCACGGTCCGTCAGAGCGTCATCCACTGCCCTCCTTGACCTCGATGGAGATCGCTACGTCAGGAGTGGATCGCCTTCACCCTTTGGCAGTGAACTCCCCTCCGCAACGAACACCCGTCCTTCCACCGCACATGGCCCAAGTGGTTCCATGGCACCTTTCATTCAATCGTTATCATCTGACACCTTGCCGCCACCATCCGATAGAGATGACGACACCCAACTCTACGGCATTCCCTTCGAGAGCCTTGTGCGACTCATATCGCCAAACGAGGCGTTCACATATTCGTCTGGGCGGGGACGAGATCCTGAGGTTGCGACACTCTATTCAGCCGCATCGATCAAGTCAGTGCCACGCCAGGCGCCAACGCGCTCTCCGACACTCTCATCATTCAAGCCTCCGTTGAAGAGTTCAAGAACGGATCATCCGGTGAGCACCGCTCGTGCGGATTATGAGGAGCGTGAACTTGCAAATGATGCAGTGCCGCTTCGGGCGGAGCCTGAGGATGTGATTGCAGGCGAGCATGGACTCGTGCGCTCACTGCTGCTGAATGACAGGATACATGCCCTTACGGTTGATACATCAGGCGAGGTTGCGGTGTGGGATATTGTACGCGGAGTATGTCGAGGGCACTTTTTGAAAGAAGATGTGGCGGCGATCAGTCATACTGGAAGCTGGGCGGGTGGAAGCGGGGGTGACAAGGAACATAGTCCCAGAGAGGCTCTCGAGGCTGTTAGAGAGAGGATAGAGGGTGAAGCGGTGGTTTCACCGTGGGCGATGGCAGATACGAAGGCAGGCATATTGACTGTACATCTGACAGAGAGATGCTTCGAGGCAGAGGTTTATGCAGATGAAGCTGGTTACGCGAATGATCGACGATTTAATGATGAATCGAAGAGTATGTGCTTTTGCTTTCCGCGGTAAATTCGGATTCTGAAGACTATTGCTTCAGTCAACCTAGGTAAATTGGTCCTTCGGAACTTATTCTTAGGGTTCATTCGCGAAGAGCAACAAATGCGTCGAGGACATGAAGGTGATAGCCCACCTGATGGCATACTTAATCCAAGTCTGGGCAGAACTAGCAACGGTCCCAGTCGAAAGCCATCAGCCATGTTCCCAAACAGCATCGTGGTACAGTCCCCGCATATGATTCCAGCTCTGCCACCTATGGCAGCGCCGCCTACACGGACATCACCTTTGCTAACCTCCCTGATTCCGCTCAATACTAAGGAAATGAGTCTTCCTACGGCATCTACACCTATTACCCCGGGTCATGACACACCTATGATGCCTCGAAGGTATGGGTCAAGTGCCGTCGATGAGGGTGAGCCTTTTACTGCATCACTCCCGACAAGTGGTACTAGTGTTGGTGATTCCTCCACCACACGTGGACGTCAATATTCGGCTTCAGGACAAAGTCCTGTCCTTGCTACTCCTGATGACCTTCCTGGGTGGGGAGGGAAAGCGGACAACTCGGGTTCGATGCAAGGTGGTATCATGGGACGCCTGAAGAACTTTGGGAAGGCCCGACGTCCACCAAGTGAGACCTCTAGCTCTCCTGTTATAGGTTCATTTGTTCCCTCGACTGAGATGATGGCTGCTCCGGAGGTGCGTCTAGAACACGGGTTTTATGCTCTAGTGACAGATACGATTCGCAGGATGCACCTCGGACGATTGAAATGGATATAGCGAAATCACCAGCACAAGCGATCTTGTCCGGCCTCATCAATCCTCCACCTTCCTCTGAGGCCCCGACATATGCTATTCCTCACAATACCGCCATCAATATATCTGAAGAAGCTGCACCTACCTACATGACGTTATACCGCGGGACTGTCGCAAGTACTAAATACGACATTCAGGCTTTGGAAAGAGCTGCACCTCTGTGGTTGTTGGAATACTTGTTACTCAACAAAACACCAGCCATCTCTCCTCAGCAGAAAATCAGTTTTGTCTTGCTGCCGTGGCCAATGCCAGACGGAGTAGATCAATTACCCGAATTTCTGAATACGTGGGATATTTCTGATTCTGCATCGTGCATCATATGCTAATTGCGCTTTGTTAGTACTCAGTCAAAGCTTACCTCGAATCGTTATCTGCGCGTTCGTAAACTCGTCGTTCACGTGAGTATGATATTGTACGTATTAGGAGGGCTTCTCCTAATTATTTTTTTAAAGGTTCAAGAAAAGCTCGAAAAACTCTTGTCTCGTCCTGGAACAGAGCCTCCTGAGGAAGACGAAAAGAAGGCACAATCCAAACTCCTTGCCGAAGATGAATTGGAGATCTTGTGTAATGATGTGGTGTTGCATCTGAACATGAGCCTCGCTGTCGTTCGACAGTACATCTGGAGGCAGACCTCGGAACTGACAATGTATTACCGTCGGAGGTCACCGTCTACTGCAGACAGTACTTAGAGTCGCTCTCACGCGCCCTGGATTTGTACGATTCTTGTATCATTTAGTTCGTATTTATCATCTATTCTTATTTGGATAGCAGATGATTTCGAGTGAACAGGAGGTTGCTTTCTGCACCCTTGAAATGAGACGTGCCCTCCTGAATATGTGAATATTGGTGACGCGACCTGGTTTGTGACGATTGGCCGGTTTAAATTGGCCGGTATGTTGAAAAATACACAATCACCAGCCAAACTTTTCAATCATTCAGACACCCCCCGAAATAATCAGAGACATTGCAGATGAGTGCCCCTCTTCATTATACTGCGTTTCGAGGATTTTCATGTGCCACCTAACGTGTTATCTGCGTTGTCTCTCTGATATTTGGTTCGTTTCGTCATCGTGCCGATGTCTTTCAAGATCTCAGCACGAGTGTGTCTCCAAGCTCCGTCAAGATGCGCGACCTATGCGTCATAAGTCTTACTCTCTATATTCATCCTGCACTCCTTTTTTGTACCTAAAAGGAAACAAACATATTGACTTTGCCAGTCTTCTGCCCCGTCATCATGAAATTTAATCTCGTACTCTTGTCCACTCTTGTCGGTTGTGCTCTTGCCGGTATTGCTGAATTCTCGCCTGAAAGGCGTCATTTTGCCGTTCGCGACGAGCTTGAGGTAAGAAGAGCTATCTGATCTCCACCCTATATTCAACCTCTTTCCAGGCTCGCGAGCCCCAAGGAGAACCAGGGCAACCAGGGCAACCCGGTCAAGGCGGGCAGCCTGGAACAGGCCCAGGCGGAGAACGCGGACAACCTGGGCAACCCGGTCAACCCGGTCAACCGGGGGGTTACGGAGGAAGTGGAAGTCCCAGCCCAAGTAACAACGGTGGTGGAGGGAGAGGTGGACAGGGTGGCGCCAACGGTGGAAATGGGGGTGGTGCGGGTGGAGGGAAAGGTGGTGGAACTGGGGGCGGAGGTGGTGGCGGCAGTGGTGGCGGCAATGGTGGCGGAGGAAACGGTGGATCATCCAACCGTTGCCCCAGTCGCATGCAAGCCGAACCTTTCATCCGCCCTGGGAACTTTCCTTTCCCCTTCTCAACGAGCGACACTATGGGCTTCTTTTATGCTTTTGGCGTTTTTGACACCACCCCCCTTTATGCTCTTTACAAGCCCAGGACCAACGACTACCTTTATACCACTAGCTCCAGCGAGCGCGATTATGCTATTGGGAAACGAGGGTTCCAGAGCAGGGGCATTGCTGGCTACATCTTCATTGACCAACGCTGTGATGGATCGCCTCTATACCGACTTTTCAATCGTGAAGAATCAATTCACTTTTACACAACGTCCGAGTCGGAGAGATCTAGCGCCAAGCAAAATGGTTGGGCTGATCAAGGTGTAACCGGGTACCTCTTTTCCGATTGATTGTTTCGAGTGAGTATAGTTCCTTCATTTCTCTATCGAGACTGACCACCTCATACAGACGATTCGACTTTTCTTTTTTGCTCTTGCTAGCATTACATCAAAGCCGATCGTCACTTTCGTATTCGTTCATCAGTCTTGATCCAATTATCCTCTATTATATGCCAATATCCATCTTTATGACACGGATACATTTTCACGGTCTAGAATACATGAGTTAACTTGTTTGCCAAACCTTTTTTTCGATCAACATACGTCGTGAGATTGATCTAGTGAAACATTCTCCATGAATTGAAAGACTTCGCCTTTAAACAATCTGGATCTGGCCTCCGCCCTTTCTCTTCAAAAATAACCACCGACTGTATACCATCAGAATGGCACCCGTCGAGAGGCACACGCCACTGAACACAGTCGGACGCCACCAAATGAACCTCCCAGTCAGCAGAGCGCCACTGATAGGCTGTCCAAAGACGGCGGGAACCGCTGCATAAGTTATCAGGACACTGATCTTGCCAGAGGATCGAGAACCTACCAATGAAAGTGAAAAAAATTCCCATACGGATCCTGACATACCGTTAGACTTGAAGTTTGATTAAAGCAATGAATCATGGGTGCATGACTCACCCAACTTCATTGACGTTGACAGAGAGGTCAGATAGAGTCGCAGGAGTCACCGAGGTGTCTGTGTTGTATCTCTCTGTCACAACGCACGCTCAGCTGGGAAGAGAGGTTACTGACGTGTACCATTCATTGCTCCATAGAGGAGTGCTACAATAATTGCGCCAGTGGCATTGTGTATGCCAAGAATTGCAAACACGGTAGCAGCACAGACGAAGGACGAAGGAATAAGCACGTTGTAACTCCCGAACTTGTCCGCAAGAAAGTTTGGGATGAGTCTTCCGAAAAAGCCGCCTGCGTTAATGAACGATACCTACGCTTGTGAAGGTGATTATCGTAGTAAGGGGTACGAGGACTGACCACATAGAATGCAAGATTCTCGTCTATTCCATGCTTGACCGAGAATAGTTGCAAGTAGAATACTGTAAGTAACGAGATATCAGCTTCATCATCACATCCGGGCGTTTGATTTGTCTACTTGGATAGAAGATGCCCAGTGTTAAAAATACGCCTCTGAAGTATTGAGTCAACTGGTTTCGTGTAATTAGGCTGGATGCGGCGTACGAGAAGACGAAGACCATATATGGAATATCCATGAACAGTGTCCTTACGGAAACCCGCCTCAGGCCAGTGTCTTCTGCTCGTGCTATCTGAGGCCGCGTACGCATCAGCATGTTTGAAATGACGAGGAGGCCAGTAATCGTAGCTGCTGTGGCGCGTACTCCAAGCGCGAAGCCTTGAGGGCCGAAGATGAGTTTATTCAGCATGATGGGGAACACGACCCCACCAATGGAAGCACCTTTGTTTCGTTGGACTGTACGTCAGTAGTCAAATTGAGTAAGGGGGAAGAGAGGAATACCGGAGGACAGAATCCCGATAGCAAAACTGCGCCGTCTGTCGAAGTGGTGCGAAACGACAGTGAGTGCGGGGAGGAAGGTCATAGCGAGCCCGAGGCCCATCCCTACACCTTGGGCGAGGAAGATCTATAGGATTATGAACTTTCATACAACTTGAACTAATGGAAGGTGAGGTGCGCACTTGATAATATTGTCCGGGTTGTGCGAGCGACACCATAAAGAGGGAGAAGCAGTACACTAGAGAGCCGCCGATCATGAGGTGATGGCTATGGGGGAAATTACATGGTGAATTTTGCCCGGAAAGATGAAATATAGACGTACAAGTACCCCGCGTCAAAGGCCATTCCTACAGGGATGCCAAGAACGTATTGAAGCGCAATTTCAAAGCTGCCGATCCAGCTAATGCAGGAGCATGTATATGAGCTTTGAGAGCGTTGCCCATCAGATATTAGGATACACACGCGATTTTCGACGGAGTCTCATTCGTTAAGAACTCTCGCACATAGAAGTCTCAAAACCATCCTTAGGATCTGGGATAGAAACCAGGTTGCAGTATGGCATACCTTGAAAGACACTACAAAAAACTGGATTAGCAGGTCGCGGACAAGCGTGGACTTGGCACCCACCCATAGGAATTAAAGAACCTGGCAGTAAATGTGAGCCATGATTGCAACACATGAGAAATCCTTAGTACCCCAAGCCGCAAAAATACATAAGCCAACCACCTGCGATAGTCATCCACGCCTGTACTCCTCCATCCGGGAGACCCGGGTCGATCGATGGAGTCTCGCTCGAGGGTTGCGTTTTGGTAGCATCGTTCGGCGACCCCTCTTTCTTAACTGCAATCATGGCTGTGATAAGAATTGTGGACGTAAGGTTAGTTTCAGACAAGAAACATCCTGAAAGGGAGCCGGATTCACCGGCTGTGAGGGAGTGGACCCTGCCAGAGTTGTGATCTTCAGGTCATGAGGCCAAGAGATGTAGCTTGTTTATCTGCGCAGTGTATGGTGAGCCTTCTTGGGAAACGGATACACGGGCCTCCAAATCGAGGTTGTGAAAAAACAATGTATTCGATGACTCGTGACTCCAGTGCTAAGAACAGGTGTATATGAACTAACAGCCCGATAGTGGGTGTACACTCTCACACTGAGTTTGTCCTGTGTCGCGCGTCCCCGTCTAATTCTGTCATTCACAGATGCGGATGAAAAATGCTGTGCTCAGCAGGCTAAAGCGAGGCACACGCTCGGATACCTTGGTCGCCTTGGGCTGACGTAGGTGGTAAGGGAAAGGCAGGTTCCGGGACCATGTGTCTAGTGGATTCCTCGCCAACCTTGACAGAGGAAGTAACCCTCGCTCGATTGGGAGCGGCTAGAATCGGGTTTGATGAACTTTACATCCTTGAAGAATGGCTCGAGTTGTTTCTTGCGAAATTGTTGCAATAGAGGGTCTTGGAAGTGCTTCATTCTAAGGTCCGAGTGATTAGAGCGGCAAAAATGAAGTGAGATAAAACGCACAGAAGGACTCCTCCGCGTGTTCGGCCAATTTCTTCCGCGGTTCGTAGATGTCGCATTGCAAATTTGAGCACAGCACGGCAAATGTTGAGGCTCGACTCGATGTCGACGGTGTGATTTCCAGAAGTATTTGCAGCCATGTCAGACAAAATCACGTCAACTTTGGCCTCAGGGTTACCGTTGATGCTCAGCAAGCCACAAATGAGCATCTCTGCTTCCTTTGATAGAAAATCCGCTTGGATAGAGTGCACACCATGAATCGGCTGCATTCGCAAGAGATCCATAGCAATGATGGTCCCACGACCCATTGCACGCTCATTGACTGGGATGCTGTCAATGTTAAGGGGGTCGTAAGACGAGATTTCTTCTAAGTTTCGGTTTTTTGGAGCGCTCCACGACACATTCGGCTGGTATGTCGGTTTCGCTAGAGACTCCGACGTGGGTTCTTCCCATCCCAGCTTTCCGGCAACTACCTGACTCCACCCTCCGGGCGCGGCACCGAGATCGACAACGGTGTTGACGTCAGGTTTAGTGAGGAAGCTGCCCCACTGGTCATCAAGTTCGAGGAGCTTGAATGCGGAACGAGAACGGTAGAAACGGGGGTCAGAAAGTCGCTGTTTAACATATGGATCACGAAATTGACGTGAGAGCCATGCAATGGACGATGCCTTTGGTTTGGAGAGCACTGCTAGTGTCGGTCGAAGCATTTGCTGTCACAAATTTTGAGATCAAAACAAACACTAATCGCGATCAGATAAGATGGAGGAGACGCGTCGTGCACGTGGATCCACGTCAATAAACGCAAACAAGCGCGCAACAAAGGTAATTAAGCACGCTCTCGATCAACAAACGAACTTGTTCTCTAACCACAACCACCATCAGCCTCGCGCTCTCTCAACAACCCTTCAAGCTTCAAGCCTTCTATTCTCATCACCCTCGAGCACAACAATGTCTGGACGCGGAAAAGGTGGCAAGGTAAGCTGTGACCCTTATGTCTATGCACAGCGCCCTAACACGTTCCATCCTCACCTACCTAGGGTCTCGGAAAGGGCGGAGCTAAGCGCCATCGTAAGATCTTGCGTGACAACATTCAGGGTATGTTTTACTGTACACACCAGCCCCTTGGGTCTATGGATGATAGGGCTATCGCGGTCGCTGACGATATGACGTCCTAGGTATCACGAAGCCCGCTATTCGCCGTCTCGCTCGTCGTGGTGGTGTCAAACGTATCTCTGGTCTCATCTATGAGGAGACTCGTGGAGTGTTGAAAATCTTTTTGGAGAATGTCATTAGGGACTCGGTTACCTACACCGAGCATGCTAAACGGTGAGCACTTGGTTCCTTTAGCTAGCGTCGTCATTGTGTTTATGATTTCTCCAAGTAAAACCGTTACCGCTCTCGACGTCGTCTACGCTCTCAAGCGTTCAGGCCGCACTCTCTACGGCTTCGGTGCTTAAACGGCTTAGTGACTCCTGCCTCACCATCAGCAATGATGTTAGTGTTCTTGACAAGCTCGTTCGTTGTGCATCGACTGACCAACTCGCAGTATGATCCATGCCTCATTTTATTATCATTATTGCCATGATCATATTGACTTGTACTGTACACTCTGTATACATTTTATATGCCATTCATTGAATCAAATGACTGTGTTGATGCCTAGTAATAATTGTCGACATGATTTAGGCTTCATCATAAGTGTGCTCATTGCTGTGAATTGACACTTGCAATGCAATGTGCCCCTCGAGCTTGAATGACAAAGTATCGAGGAATTTTTCTAGTGTCTCCTCACTGTCATGTACGACAAGACTGAATAAATTTGTTCTGGACTCGATTGTATGAGGACTTGACGAGTATACAATTCATTAAGATTTTATATGTACTACTACTACTAATTTATCTCTATCGATGGAGGACAGCCAAGAACTGCCTCAACAAATTCTGAGGGAAAAACAAGGTGTTGGAGATGAAACTAAAGCCAGAGATCTAGACCCCAATGCTGCTCCATGCGCACGGGCCACAGCACGAGCTGCGGAGGAGAAAAATTTAATCACTGGTGAAAGGCGCGCCGCACTCCTGCCTCATGAAGTAAGTATGGGCGACAATTGCTGACTTGGTGACCAATGAACTTGTTGTCGAGCTTGGCCTTGGCCTTATCTGACAGAATATACATCATGAATCGCAATGAGTAGTTCACGACTTCAAGTTAACGAGTAGAAACTGCTAGGACGCCCATGAACTTGGCACACGGATCTAGCCCAGAGGTAGATAAATTTCAATTTCTAGGGGGGGGGTGAAGAGGCGTCGGAGGTTAATTATTCCGAAAGACCCCCAATACCATTCTATGCGCACGGGCCTTCTAGTACGGCTCAATGGCGGGAGGCTGGAGATCAAACGGTATGACACGAGTATGTGAATCAATGGTCAACTTGATGGTCGACTCTGTTTTACCGGTCACTCCTCGACTTTTCTAGTGGTCGCACTTTTGAGTAGTGCATATACGGGCTGGCTTAGAAAATGAGATGCTCATGTAGGTCGAAGCTACAAAGATATTTCTTATAACTGGCCAAGGGTGACTTTAATAGGGTAGATAAGATAAGATCAGACCCGCATGGTCAACTAACTATTGACAGGGCTGCTTTCAGGTCCATCTAGGCCAATCACACCTGACGAGGGCGATCTGCTCAACTCTTCCCATACATACCAATATATCATCATCAGTAATTGTACTAGATTATTTCGACACTGTTTTTCTTGATAGAACACTCTGGTAACTATTCTTGTATATATATGCACTCAGCCTATTCATAGAAATTCATCACGTATTATTTCCCTTTGAACAAACTCTTGCGTCAAATGGCATGGGTGTAAATAAGTATTCGATGATCGTTGCCGGCAGTGATATGGTATAAATGTACTTGCATCATTAGATCTCGGTTATGCCGTTGTCTCCTCCTCTCGGTCAAAACCCATAGTTGAGGAACCAAGAGTATTCAAACGACGAAGGTACCGTGGGCTACGATTACAAGTTAGAAAAGAATCTGTCAGCGCCGGGTTGGACGTACCGATCCGCCATTTGCAGGCCTATTTCTAGGATCACTGTGGATATCAGGGCGTAAAAGATGCAGGAACTACACAACGGCGTATGGACCTCCCCCTATGACAGTGAGGTGAACGAGATCAAGGCTCGTAGACATCCATAGCGTCTTCGCCGTCGTCACCGTCCCCATCCACCGCCTGTCCCTCCTCCATGTATTCTTCGTCATCTTGAGCTTTGGCTTTTCCTTTTCCTTTGCCTGTTTTCGCACGCGTAGTCCTCGTCGAGCCAGCTGCTCCACCGGCACCGGCACTCTTTCGTGGTGCGCGTGCACGAGGGGCGTTTTTACCTGTCATGCGGTCTACCATGTATGAGGCGGCTTCGGTTTCGGCGACCCAGCCGTCGAGGACTACTTCTTTGCTTTTGCCCTTGGAGGAGGTGCCGGGAGGGGGTAGGGTGCCCTTTGGATGGAGGCGTACTTCGCGGAAGCAGACGCGCTGCTCCGTACTTGTGAGGTAAGTGACGGCTTTTTTGGAGGCATCGTTGGGGTCTATCAGAAGTGAGTGAAAGTTGAGAAGAAAGGTCAAAGGGCGTACCTTTGCCGTCGGCGAAGAGGAGCTCGGTGCCGAGGAGGGATTCGTGTCTCCCCTTGAGAATTGTGCCAGAAAGTTGTAGAAATGGCGTCGGGGTGTCTAAACCCTAAAAACGTTGTCAGTTGTGGAAAACAATGTCAGATCTGAACATACAATGAGACGGTAGGAGGAAGAGCTTGGAACGAGGGTGGGCTCGATGCTTCCAAGATCGAGGGTGACATAAGCAACTTCCTCGTCGTCGTACTCGTCATCGGGACCAAAGGCTTCGACCTGCTTGTAGCCGGGGAACAACGACGAGCTCGAGCTCATCGTGGTCGCCGGTCACGCGATTCAGAAACGCGACGTCACAGTCACAAACTTTCATGGTCTTTTGCCCGACTGCCATCCGCGCATTTATACCATCGGTGGCGGTCTCCAAGGCGTCTACTTCAAAGTTACCCAACTGGAAGCTCAAAGTCTCGCGCAAGAAGACAAAGAATCGTCGGCAACCATCTCAGGGGCGGAAGAACCGCAACCTCCGCTTTCACGAGATTCATGACCAGTCCTCGCCTTCGAATCCATCGAAGAAAAAATTCAAACCGCTCCTGACCAAACGAAACTCGAGTGTTACTCATCTTCTCGAAGTTTGGAAGGATGACGCCGTAAACCTGAAAGCGCACAAGGACATACAGGTTAACCAAGATGGACACGAAGAGGCTGCGCGTCCATCATCTACATCTATCGAGTATAAAACCTCCGAAAACAGTGCTACGAAGGATATATCGACGAGTGGAGAGTCTGCCAACCACCAGAAGTCACCAGCGCGTTTCGCAGACGACTTTGCTATTGATGTTTTTCGAAGCTTCTTTTCGGGGGAATCTCCCAAACGACGTTTACAATCAGAGGCCCAAACAGATGAACCTGCTCCGACACTTCCTTCGCGTCAGGAGCAGGAACAAGCTCTTGAAAGCTTGATCCTTTCGCAGAAATCGCCTTCGTCGCCTCCTGAGGAATTGCGGTCAGCGCTTTCAGACCTCGTAGGGTTCAGCGATCTCTTTTCTTCGCGACGATTGGCCTTGGTTCCAAAGAACCAAATCAATCAGGCGTTCAGGCGACAAAGAAGCGTAGATGATCCAAGACGAAACCTTCCGCCTCATGCCGAACACGGGGAGGATGATTTGACCCACGCACAACGGCTCGATACGAGGAATGAATCATTCGTGCACCCAAGAGGCATAACCAATGAGGATCTCGATAAACGACTGAAACTTCGGCCTCTCCAGTTTTATGACGACCGCCAGTTGACCCACTCACCACAACTCGAGACGGGTCGTCCGCCGAAGACTATGGTTTTGAACGACGCGGTGAAGCTCAATGTTATTCACGCGCGCTACCGTCATTTCCTCTCACATCCCGACGTACGCACCGTCGTTGATATAGGCGCGGGTTCAGGGGCGTGGAGCCTATTTGCTGGATATAAACTCGCTAGGAATAGGAATGCTGCGCATCATCCAGAGTTCAGGACTCTACCTTCACAATCTCAGAAGCATAAAATGCCGGAACGTGCCAAAAGTCACAAAAAGTATGCGATGGACAAGACGGGGGCCCGCAAGTCGAACATGTCGCTGAGCAGGATTTACAATTTGCAGGAGTTCGGGATGCGTGAGAGGAACATTGAGGTATTGCAAGGGAAGGATAAGATTGTCGCGGTGGATACGAAGGAGATTCCGTTTGTGCATGGGGTGCAGCGCGTTCATGGGGATTTCATGAATCCCGAGACGATAAAGCTGCTCGATGCGGCGCTTGTGGGAGAGACGGCGTCGTCGGTTGTTTATCCGGTTGCAGAGGCAAAGGAGCAGATGGAGCAAGGGAAAATCCCTAGGCCCCCGAGGGTGCCCCTGCAGATGGTCGATGTGGTGCTGTCGGATATGATTCCGGAGGGATCTGGGGATAAGATGATGGATGCGGCGCAGAGTTTGGATATGTGTAGGAGCGTGTGGGAGTTTGCGAAATGCAGATTGAAGACGGAGGAACAAATTGGGAGGAATGGAAGTGGAGTGCTGTTGTGAGTGATTTATTCCGTGTCATTGAGGGTTCTGAAATTGAGTGGGTCTGTTTGTTGTTAGGATGCGTCATGTGGCGCACCCCTTGCTTGCGAGGTTTAGAACTTCGGTGCTTGCGCCGCATTTTAAGGCCGTCAAGTATATTAACCCGCAGGGTGTATGGTGTGATGACAAGCTAAGAGTTGGATCGTACTTTATATGTTGGGGGTACAAGGGCCCTGAGGCAGTGAAGTGGAAGAGTTGGACGTGATGGTTTGATTTCGTGCTGGTGTAATGCAAGAGAAAGTATAATATACCTGTACACCATAATTCTAATATCAATGGATCTAGCGCCGACCATTATTGGTGGCAACCATGAACATTGCGTCATGAAAGAGGAAGAATAGCCGATGAAACTACGCTTGGCTGCTTAAACATGGCTCACACGTATTTACTCTCTGAGTTTGACTGAATCTCCTTTCTTGTAAAAATTGAAAATATAAAAAACAGAACACGGCTCTGTGTGTTAGATATATAAGGTAGTATCCGATTGACAAATGCTAGGCTATACGCTTGGTGAATTAAATTATATTCGAGGATTGAGGGCCACGACTCGATCTCCATCGTATGTGATCCTTCAGCCATGTGTAGTAGTCATATCGACCGAAAATGTCCACACATACGTAGAGCAACAGTATGCCTAAAAAGATGAGGGCCGAAACGAGTGTGTTACCATAATCCACCGTTGTAGGTGATATCTTTGTAGTCGTCATTGTGACGGTTAAGAAGAGGGACACAAAGCTTGTAGCTAAGCCGCCACCGCACAGCAATAAGCGAAATTGGACTCCGGGTAATCGTCGATCTCGAAAACTTTCATAGGATCCATGCGCGGATTTTGCAGCGCTGACACTACCGATGACAGTGGTTGTGAATGCAAAGCAGAATGCGATGCAGCCGAATTGAGTGGCCCACTGTTGTGTTGGAGATGTTTCGCCGTTCCAAACGTCCCGGCTTAGGGAGAGACTTGCGATTACTGTTGCTGTGAGGAACGTTGACTGGGTAGTGGAGAAGTTAAACGGTGAGAAGAACAAATGAACGTGAGACTCCGCACGATAACGACAATCGTTGAGAATACTTGAGCCCACATTTTGTGCTCTTCTTGGAGCTTCTTCCGTTCCAGGTCTTTAGTCCTCACGGGTAAAACGTCGGAGGCGAAATCGCTATCATTACTCTGGTAATTATATGGTGTCAGAGAAGAATTTTCTGAAGAAAGGCCCTCCGCTCACGTTTGGGAGGGAAAGTTTGGATGCATCAGGACCATGGGCTGTACCCGTGAGAGAAGATTGGAGCCGTGTAAGGTTTTCGATGTGAGAGTTCAAAAATTGATGAATACTCTGCAGATGTGAGGGGATCAATGCAGCGTCAACTATGTTGTATGTATGCATCAGTATAGTGGATAAAAGACTCTGCAAGATGGTATGGAACCTTGAAGCATCTCTGCGGAAGTGTGTGGTCCCTTCTCGGGAGTCTGGGAAATCTCGGCATTGTGAATCTCATGTACGGCACTCTGTGTGTGTCGCAAGTCGGACTCTATGCTAGCGTTGAGGCCAGACGGTGCTACTGGCCGACGGACACAGGCGTTAAACACTGTCTGTGAAGGACATTCCCGTGCTGAGAGTGCTGCTTCCAGCGTCCGAATATTCGCCAGATGGTCTCTAATCTGACACTCAAATTCGAATAGATATACTTGCAGATCTAAAAAAAGGGACTTGGAGTTTATCGACGAGGTAATTTCTAGCACGTACGCCGACTTTCTGAGTCTGATCGTTGATTGGCCATTGGGCTCGTCAGTCTTGACTTGGATGTTCTTGTAAGGATGATTGTTGTTTCATTGGTTATCGTGCAGTGCTATATGTCAATTGATGCTGTGCGTAGCTGAAAATAACTCCTTGAAATAGAACGGCCCGGAAGCAAGGTCGAACGTGACGATCTGATTGCAGACCAATCCAGAGCAAAATAAGGGTCTCCAATCACAGGTACAGCGAGAATCAGTGATAGACGAACTGCCCGGAGCGCACAGTACTACTGAGCATATTAATGGAAATGTCAAAAGAAGTGATTTACGCCGACAAATGATTCTATAAAAAATAAAGTGACAGTGAAGTGCAAGGTCATTGAATATCTCGGGTAGAAAAGTCTTGGAGTCCAGGGGAGGATTGAACGTTGGGTGCGACCAGGAGATCAAGACGAGGAAGATCAGTAGAAAGCTGGAACACTAGCGATGGCGTTGACGACAGTAACTATTGAACAAATTAGTACCACGTCAGTATAGAGTTGAGTTAAACGAGACTACTACATGACGACTTCAATATTGAAGTTTCAGTCACCACGGAGTGGTGTAAAGCTAGTCCTGTGTGCACCTACAAAACCTACAACAGAAAGTAAGTTAAGCAACTGAACAGATACCTGTTCAGCTGCCGCGGACTAGGCATACCAACAAGTGGTCGCGGACTATCAAGTGCTTTGATCCGATTCCGTTTTTTCTTTCAATCAATATTATATATATTAATTTTCCATAATTATCAGAGGTTTATGTAATGTTATCCGTAACTCCGAAAATTTGGGCACACGTCGAGACACGTCGTGACGTCGTGCTTTTTTCAGCCTACCTGATCGTCCTAATATGGCTTCATGTTGCATAAGACCACTTGCAAAGTGCGGCCAAAGGACGAAGAAATCCTACTCCTATCTACTTTATCCATCAATCGTCACAATTTCTGGGCGCTTATACAAGACTTCGATTCAACCTTCGCGAATAAACAGCCATGTGCGAGGCCCGGGCGCCTGACGATTTCTGTTATAAGCTTTACACGCGCGTCTTATCAATCTTTTGACCTCTCCCTCATCTCAGAGAGATCCTGCTTGTTTCGATTATGCCTGTCTCCTACGTCGGCGCAATCCGTAGCGTTCTCGACACGTATCCGCCATCCAAGGGTCTCTTCCGGGAGATCCTGCAGAACTCTGAAGATGCAAAGGCGACAAAGCAGGTATGTGTTCCTGATGTTGAGAGATAACTGTTCAACCTCAACCTAAACTGTACAGATATTTGTCCTCGATCATCGAACATCTGGCAATGTAGCCGTCGAGCGCGAAAAAACGATTGTCGTGCAGGAGCCTGCCTTGCTGGCTTACAACGATTCGACGTTCACTGAAAAGGATTTCAAGTCCCTTTTTAATCTTTGGGATTCGTCGAAAAAAGCAGACACGTCGTAAGGCTCTTGGTACCACGGTGAAAGTGAGGGCTGACAGCGGTTGTAGCAAAATAGGAAAATTTGGAATGGGATTTCGATCAACCTTTCATGTTTGTGTTGCCTCCCTTGATATGTATGTGCTACTTATGTACCTTCACAGTTGAGCGATACACCTCAAGTTCTTTCGCAATCGACGCTTGCGGTTCTCGATCCACTCAACAAGAGCGGTGAAACAGATATAAGGATCGAACTCGATAGTGAAGAAAAACGTGTTGAAATCATCGAACCATTCAGTCTTTGTCTTTTCCAGCCCGATACTGCTTCGGGTACTATCTTTCTGGGCACTGTTGTCCGGCTTCCCTTTCGTGAAGTCCCTAGCGAGATCAGTGTCAAGGTCTTCTCTGCGGCAGATATCCATCAGCTGCTTGAGGACTTTGTGCAAAACGAGATTCAGATTGCACTCTTGTTTTTAACAAATGTGGCCTCGATTGAGATCTTTGAAATTGGCCTCGATGGTCAAGTAACATGTCTTGCAAAGTCCTCGGTCAATCGATCGCAAGAGACTATACTGGAAGATATCTTGGCCCCTTCGTGTACAGTGTCGTTTATGAACTTGTTGGAGACTACCGAGGCAAATAACGTACTTTGTCCCTCACAGGAATGGGGTATTGTACGCACGTCCTTCTCAACCAAGCAAGCCTCATCTGAACTCTCGAAACGTCTCGGTTTTGACGCGTCTGATGCTCTTGTAGAGCACAAACTACATCCAATCCTGGCAATCGCAGTCAAATTGTCGATCCTCCACAAGGTAGATACTGTGGTTGGGAGGCTTTTCACATATCTTCCGTTACCTCTCCTTACGCGGTTTTGTGTTCACGTCCACGGTTTGTTCGCTCTAACACCTTCAAGAGAGAAGCTCCAAAATCGAGAAGAGACGCCTGCACATCGCACTCTCTACCAGTATGTTCATATCTCGGTTCGTGATACCCACTCACAAACTCTATCTTCAGCATTTCCATTGAGTGGAATAAACTCTTATTCGAGGAGTATCTTCCTCAGGCATGGATGTGCTTGCTCTGCATCCTTACAGAGTCAGGAATCAGGGATGTCTTTGATGCTTGGCCACCCCCGCAGAAAGGAAACCAATTGGGTGACAGCGGGTATTGGGAGAAGCTCCCAGAAAATCTTCTTGAGAACATTATCAAGTCGAAGTGTAGTATCTGGCCAATCTTTGGGTCAACTGACCAATTTTATGAGCTAGAAGATGTTCTTGTTGCAGGCGACGGGGAGTCGGACAAACTTTTAGATGCATTAGCCGCTTTTGGTTTGAAAATCACTCGGCCGCCCAGGTCCATTGCTATTCTCTTGAAGAGGTGTGCCAGCGTAGATTTTCTCGCACCAGAAACAGCTCATAGATGGCTCTTGGTAAGTAAATGTTCTGGCATATCGCTATACCGAGATCTAAAATGACCTTCAGGGGTTCAAGGATAGGCTCACCTCTGACGATCTCGAAGATAAGCTACCAACCATTCGAGGGTATCTCCTTTCAACAGGCAAGATGGAATACATCATCGACCTACCTGTCATCTCAACTCCGAAGGGCCGTCGCATCACCTTAACGCATCGTAACAAATTCAGCATCATTCATGTTCTTCTCGAAAGAAGTGAATTCAATCTTTTCGAAGCATGCGACGAAAATGCAATCAACCTCGGGCATCTTGATACCCACGTTGCTGACCTCCTCAGACGATGTGGTCCAAGCATCCTCAACGTAGAACTTCTTGGACCTACTGTTGTTATAAAATACCTTCAGAAGTATGCTGGGTGCCTTGTTCCTAGTACAAAGATGGAACCCGCCACCCTTGCCTGGATATCCAAATTTTGGTCGTGGATGAGAGAGTGGCATTGTAGCCACCAGCTTTATCCCTCGCTTGGACAGCTTTCTTTGCTTCCGACTCAGGATGGGCTGAGACCAACACATTCACCCGTTTTTGAATCAACCGGAATACATCCACTGCATTTATCTCCTTTGAAAAAGCTTCGTGTCCCATTTTTACATCAAGCCTTTGGCCCCGGCTCAGCTGCACGTTCGAGTCTTCATGCCTTCAGGAGTTTCAGTGATGTTAGGAACCTTGATGATCTTCTCGATGCACTGGACTTAGATACGGTGAAATCATTCGTGGCAAATGAGGAGACATCTCGTCAACTTGCAAGGTATATTTCTGGTTGCGCACCAAAAGATCTTACCAATGATCAGCGTCAAAAACTGCGAGCGCTTCCCATATTCCCATCACACCGAAAGTCCCTTCAAGGACGTGTCCGTATTCCGGAAGGTTGGACAGTATTTGGGGTTGTTCTCAAGGACCTCTGTTTCTTGCCTGACATAGCGGAAACGATCATGTTGGATGGTTCACAGCCGGAAATGACCATCGCTCTGCTTGGGGCTGTAAATCCTGATACAAGAGGGTTCCTGTCGGATTCTGACGTCCTTCGCCTCAGCCTTAGTTGGTTCACAACACAATCAAACATAAAACAGCGAGAAATTGTGGACTTCATGGCTTCGAACATGAGCAAAATACCAGGAGAACTTATTGAGATCTTAGGGATGACCCCATTTGTTGTCGTTTCTGATGGATCTCGATGCCCTCCTCGCAAGATCGTTGATCCTCGATCTTCTCTTCGAGTTCTCTATGAAGTAGGCTCGTGCTTTTTGCCCCAAAATGATCTTGAAGGAAACAGACTCATTGACAATCTTCGCACTCTGAATCTTATGCAGACCGCTCTTTCTTCTGACATTTTGAGAGAGCGTATCCATTACATCACAAATATGCAGGATCATGACTGTGCCCGGAAACTTGTGCGAGTCATATACCGCACAAGGTTCGAATTACCACAGATCAATGAGATCGACGAGAAATGGTTGCCTACACCGAAAGGGCTGTTGAGTCCACATGACTGTCGAGATGATCCTCACCAAAGGAATCTCTTTGATCGTGTACTTTCTCCACTCGACCCTAATCTCAAAACTGATCATTCATTTCGTGCATTATTTGGCTGGGATCAACCCGTCGTTATAGAGGTGCTGTCCCGGCAACTCTTGCTCACTCTACGAGATGCCCAGAACAATGTGTACAGTGTTGTATATGACATTGTCAAAGAGTTGATGGAACGCGAACTCTCTGATCAAGAAGTCACGCAACTGAAAAATGTTGTTGCGGGCTACAGCTGGGTGCCCGTGACTGGAACAAACCAACAACTAGTAAAGTCAGAACAGGCAGTTTTTACCGATCAAGACCCCTCTGTTGGATTCTATCAAATTGTGTATCCAGGTTGGAAGTCGATGAACTTTTTTACTCGAATGGGCTGCTCAGAGAGGTGACAGGAAATCTTTGACACATCGACAGAACTTTCTGACACGTTTATTCCTTTTCCAAGGCCCTCAACAGGTGCGATTCTAAATCGACTTTTTGACCTCAAAGTAGAGCCTCCATCTCCTCGAGTTGCCAATAAAGCACTCTCTTTGTTGTCGTTGCTTGACCATGACATATCAGACAATGATCGTTCTCGAGTACTTGTTCCTGATAGCAATTATAACCTTCGCTCTTTAGGCTCTGTGCTTTTCAACGATCTTGGGGAGCGCTCAGTCTTGGTTCGTCTCAGCGATGACCAGCATGTAGCACACAATATGATTGACGAGTCTCTCGCGATGACCCTTCACATGGACCGACTGGGCCTGAAGTTCATTGATTTGAAGCCCCTCGGAATCGACATGGGCGAAAAACTCACAACCACGATTGCCAATAAGCTCAGGAGCTATACCCCTCGTCAAATTTTGACAGAGTTTATCGCCAACGCATCCGATGCAGGAGCGACTGAGTTTGGAATCATCACAGATGAGACAACTATGTCTAGCAGCAGGATCCTTTCCCGTCCTTTGGCTGCAATTTCTGATAATCCTTCACTTGTCCTTTACAACAACGCAGTCTTTACTGCAGCAGATTTTGATGGAATCTGTCAGACAGGAGTTGGAGGGAAGAGCAATCGAAGAGACAGTATTGGTCAGTTTGGCTTTGGGGCCCTGACCATGTTCCATCTGACAGACGTTAGTGACACTCTCAAGATATTTTGGTACTTACTGATCGGTATTTAGTTTGCAATGATTGTTTCTGGAGGGTTTGTTCTTTTCCTTGAGCCTTCGAAGCAACTCTTGCCAATTCAGGATCGAGCCACTTTATTGCTTCCTCTACAACATGTGAAACGGTACGACTCCATTAACGATTCGCTGTTCGTTTTACTCAGCCTTGGAATGGACAAACAGGATGTATCCTGATCATCTCAAACCTCTCGATGGAATATTTGACTTCAAAATATCCTCTGCAAATGATTATGAAGGTGTAAGTCATGGCAATTTGGCGTCTTCATTTTACAACTTGAATTAACAATACTCAAGACAATATTTCGTCTTCCACTCCGAAGGGATGTTGGAACCTCTTCCCTTGGAGAGGCTTGGAATATCCACCGCCTTCGAGATCTCATCAAGCCTCTCGAGGATCATGCTGAAGAATTTCTGCTATTCACATCAATATGTACAATCACGATCCATCACCGAACACCCTTCGGGGTTGTATGCCGCCGAAGGATCTCTTCAGATCTCAGAACAGAGAAAAGCATCGATGCGTTCAAAACAAAAGTTTTTGATGTCACTATCGACAGTTATGACGAAACTCATAAGCAATCGTGGCACGTTGTTTCGACTTTGACATCCGGTCAACAGGAGATTTCCCAATCGCTAACTAAATATCGATTGCGTTCACCTGTGGCACTGATTATTGCCGCTAGAATTGACAAGGCAATTGGCCCAAAACAAGAAAGAACGCTTGGCTACAAATTCTTTTCATCACTCCCCTTGATATCAAGCTGTCTTCCAGTGCATATCAGCGCCCCTTTCATTCTGTCGGATGACCGCAGGCAGATTCGGTTGGACAATCTTGACCCATTGGCATCTGATTATAATCGATGGCTGCTTACAATGGCGATACCCCCATTGTATCTCTTTCTATTGTCAGACTTACTCGAGCATAACCACAACAATGTACCGTGGTGGCCAGGAGATACTCGTGAAGAGAATGAACTTGCCCAGCTCGTGACCTCTTCGTTTTATGATAGGTTCTTGAAGGTGTCAACTCTGCGTGTCTTTTTGCCTGCATACAAGGGGGCTACCCCTATCACTCCTGGAGCGGCCGTTCTCGTTGGCTCTTACAGAAACAATGCTCTCAATAAAGTTTTCCGTCTTCTCAAACCACCCGTTGTTTCGTTATCATCTCAAGTAGTCGATAGAGCACATGCTGCGGGGATCGGAAAACTGACGCCTGAATATCTTAGTAGCATCATCCGTCAATCTCCGGTCAATCTCGCGAAGTGTCTGTGCATTGAAGACCTTTACGACCTCTTGATCTTCCTTGGTGGAAAAAATGCTGACAATCTCCTGGGTCTCCATCTTCTCCCCCTTTCTTCAGGGGAATCTGGTGTGATTGACCGGGCCAAGGGTGCATCTCGTACATATTTCATAGCATCTGAAAATGTACATAGATTGTTCCCTGCTAGTCAGCATCTTGTCCACCTCAAATTCAAACCGACGAAAACCCTACTATCCCTTTTGATTCACTCGACAACGTTCAATGTTGCCCACTTCGCTGGCCCATCTCTCAAGCTTCTCACTGCTTCTGTGCTGGTAGAACAAAAATATGCTAACCACGACAGAACTTTGCAGGCGTGGATCGCGTCTTTTTGGAATAGCTATCAGGATATGAATGTGAAACTTGAATACATCAGCACCTTCCCCCTTGTACCGACAGCAAGGCCGGGATTTTATATCTCCATTGAGAACTGTAGAGATCATTCGGCCGTTATTCTCAGTACTCGGTGCACTGAGGACGCGTGGTTGTGGCCCACACTTTCTAACCTGGGTCTCACGATTGTGGAACGTCATTCTGGAAATCTTCCTCGCTACCTCAGCCACACTGTACTCTCAGGGGTGGAATTTCCTTTAGACATCTCCTTCGTAGATGTCTTATCAGCGATGGCCAAAGTTGGACAGTTGATTATCGATCGTTTTGAAAACTTGGATATCGACAATCGAAGATTATTGGCAGACTGGTGCCGAAAGAAATTAGAATCGGTCGGCTCAATTCCAATCCATCTCCTCGCTTTCGCGCGAAGATTGCCAGTGTGGCCAGTTATTCATGATCAATCGGATGATCTTACAATATATCACTCAGCAGACAATGTCACCATGCTTCCGCAGGGTATTCCTGTCGAGCTTGCAGGAAGATTCATGAACATCCCTTCAACCCCTTATTCCGTCGGTTTCCTTCATATGAAGAAAAACGCCTTGAGTTGTTCTGCATTCTTTGGATCTTTGAATCTTCCTCAAGTTCTTTCGAGGGAGGATATCCTCCCCTACAAGAATTTATTGACCATGTTTCTCAACAATACCCTAAGCATCCCTTCATTTGGAACCCTACGAGTTCCAGATGCCAACTTTGTTCTTTGTCACCCAAGAGATCTCTATGCTCACGATCCTCTCTTCCTTTCGGCATTCGAAGGATCTCCAGCATTCATTCTGGACGAATTTCGGGATATGGAGTCTCAATTTTTCCCTTTTGGACTGAAGAGGGAGATGGACCTGGATATGAATATGTTCACTACATGTGCTCGTGCATTGCACAATGCTAGCTCAGTCTCCAATGTTGATCCTGAGCGGGCAAGAATAGTATTTGAGGCGTATTGTGAAGTCTTACCTTTGCGTATATCGTCACATCAGCGCCACCGATGGTCGACTCTGGACTATATTCGTTTCATACCTCGTGATACCTCTCGAAGGAAATCATCTGTACCTACTGGGCTGGATCCAACTGCATATGCCAAGTCACTTCCTGGAATCGTCTCCCCTAGTGAGCTCATGCTTCCAGAATTCGAATCAATCGCATGGACGCAGCGAGCCCATTTCCTTCATCAGCCTGGAGAACGCATTCATATTGTCAATCCTTCCCTAGGGCATCCATCATTTACTGACGTGGTAACCTCCCATTCTTCTGAGTCGAAGTAGTGCCTCATTTATATTGTAGGTGGAGCACCTGAGAACTCTTGCAACGAGAGTTCTATTGGACTTTCCATCAAGCCCTCGTCTGCTTAGCGAGCTTACCAAAACCTATCAATGGCTCAACAACAATTGTCATGTCAAGAGCAATGCTGATCTGCTTGTGGCGCTTCATGCCGAGCCCTTGTTCTTGAATGTTGCTGACTCTTCAGATTTCGCCAGTTGGGAATGGCACGCGGCTGACCAACTTCTACTGAATGAAACGACACCGGTTTCCCGCTTTCACCTGGTGAAGTCGTTTCTATTACCGTTCGAGAGACTGCTTCGTGCAACGGGTGTCGAAGTAGTTGTGCACCCTGAAGCCCCGTTTGCATCTGAGGCACCTTCAGACTCCGAGCAGCTAGCTTCAATCCGGAAAACATTTCAAGAGATGCGCCAAGCTCGATTATTGACTGATGTCAAGTTTGTAACTCCCGATGATGACGACGATGAAGAGGAGGAAATCTTGCCCTGCCACCGCACATTCTTGGCAACTTACAGTTCATTTTTCCACGACGCTTTCACAAATGAAATAGAATCGGCTAATCTTGATGCATCGGTCCGGAATCCTAAGATCATGTATTTAAGAGAGTATTCGAGCCGTTGTGTATCATGTGCTCTTGGTGAGAATCGATCCTCTTTTTCGATGACCCATCCATTTCACTGAAGATGTTCATAGATTTTGCTTACACAGGAATTGTAGACGACACTCATTCTGGAGATCTCGATCTGATGCTAGAAATGTTGAAAATCTCGGATTTCTGGCAGATGAGTAGGCTTCACAGCGAGATACAACGATTGATCATCAGCAAGAAGTTGATTAATATTGAGACATGTCAACAAAGTAAGAATTCTCCAAATTTTTCCCCCCTTCTTGTGTAACAAATTGTTTTTTCGAAGTCGAAGAATTCGCGCAGACATTCCAGGCATCATATCTCTTTCAACAGTGTCAGGAGTATCGGAGGCACAATAAGCGACTTATGTAGATGCATCTCTCATGTTTTCTTCGGCATTCAACTTATAGCTGAGCAGAATGGAAGTTTATAGCTAAAGAAGAAAGTCAGTCGGCATTTCTTTAGAAGCATGTCATACTATACCAAACAAGATTGATGCTATCCGTCAGATTACTAGGAGCTAACCAATGTAGATATGCCTAGTGATCGTACGAAACCACCAAAAAAAAGATTGATGCTAGCCGACTTGCCCTTTATTGCAAAGTTGAGCGCGAATTGGACATTATCACGAATCATTGTTCTTCCATCCTGGTTCATGTTCAAGCAGAATACGTACATATCTCCATTTACAACATGTGTTTTATCACCTTTAGTCTGGTGATGCATGACTACGAAGCCATATGTTAGCCGTGAACCTCACCCATCGAAGGTACCTGGGTGTACAATCGTGTCAACAAGCAGTGCAGTAAATCCGGTACAATTCCTTAGAGCTTGAATGAGAACCAGGACAAATGTGCTGAGATGTTCAATCATATTCGCTCTTGTTGAATCGTTTTAGGTTGTGTCCAGATGGAAAAAGAGTTTCTTTCATCGATCAAATTCAGAAGCTTTTCGCAGAAAAGAGATATATTCAAAGCAAAGGGAATTAACTGGAAGTGCAAGGTCAGGTCCAGAAACATTGCTTACAGGAGCAGGTGCATACCTATTAAACGAGCTGCGAGCTTTCTTGACGACGATGGAGAAACGACGGAAGGGGCTGGTGAAGCCGCAACAATAGCATATGAGCTTCACTCTTCGACACACGATAGAAATGAACTAACATTGAAAAAAACGACCTCGAACCATCATTTCATACGCATTTCAGCAAAGGCGATAATCACGGACACATAACACAAGGTTATTATATAGGAATTATATAGGCTTGATCTTGAAATGGAGAGAGATAAGCGAAAAGATGAGGCACTGTAAGAAGATAGAGTAAGCCCAGCGTAAACTGGAGACAAAGAAATTTCTCATATTGACCTTCAAATCTTGCACAAGATAGTAGAAGACACGAAGACCCTCCGGATCTTCGCTATCCTGAATGTCCACAAGAGAGCCAATTTTCGCCGTCTGTAGACCAGGAAAGACATTTTAGAGGCTGGAGGCAGCCCTTGATCATGCGAGATACATACCTCAAATGCAATATGGTCATTTCCAATTCGAATTTCAAGCTCCTGCTTCCCAACAATATTCTTTTTTGGCCAGTTCGTATCGTCTTCCCTGGATGAGAGTTTAGATTACCGGTTCGGTCGACAGTCGAGTTAGCATACTTGGTGATCTCGCTAGATTCAACTATACGCTTGAGCTCTTTGACGACTAAAGGTCCAACCCACACTGACGATGATGATCAAAGTTAGTAGATGAAGCGTTACTCGAGAATGATATTGGGTCTGACTTTCTTTACGAATCAGACTGTCGTTACGGTAATTGGAGTTATTTGCATATCGAAGGCGGCCATGAGAGTATTCGAATTCGAGGAATTCGTGGCCATGTTTTCCCGAGTGACCAGTACTGCACAAGATATTCGGTCAGGGATGTTGAATGTCACGGATTGACTGACAAAAACGCACTAATATCTACAAAATACAAATGAGCATGTAAGAATGAGTATTCAAGGGTAAGATAGCGTACCTCAAGTAGAAAGGGTCATTTTCTGGGGCGGACATAGTGTCGTGTTGACGGTGACTAGCTCGAGAACCCATGCAAAGTTGACACAAACGTCTTCACACCACCACGTGATCTGTATTTGATGCTCCC
>JAGGAX010025037.1:0-69444 GCA_017657335.1 Termitomyces titanicus | reverse complement strand
TGGTCTAATTTGTATTATTTTTATTGAAATGTTCTCACTGTATGAGTCGTAGTAGGTCATGTTTTTTGAAGTCAAGAATTTCCGAAATTTGGTCATGTGTGTCATGTGACTGTTGCATTGTGTCTACTAAGTGAGAAAAAAAATGAAAAATTTGTAAAGTTCAACAAGGTATCTATTTGGCCTCAGACCGATTTTGATCTCATCAGCGCACGGCACAAGTTCAAAGTTTGGACAGACCACAAGAACCTTCAGTACTTCTGGATGGCCAAGAAACTCAACCGCCAGCAAGCCAGATGGTCCTTGTATCTAGCCAACTTCAACTTCTTGCTGCACCACAAACCCAGACGGAGCATGGGCAAGCCGGATGCGCTGTCACAGCATGCAGATCATGGTATAGGGGCCGACAACAATGACAACATTGTCCTCCTGAAATCTGAACTGTTTGCTATCTGTGCCCTGGAAGGGGTGGCTGTCCAAGAGGATGAGGCAAACATCCTTAGGGACATCTGATGGAGGAATCAAGAGGGCGCCCAGAAAGACATTGTGGCAAAAGCAGCCATGGCCTTGCATGCCAGTCAGAGGAGTGGGGTGAAGTCGGTGTGTACAGATGAATGGGACATGCAGAATGACTTGCTCACCTTCTGAGGTTGCATCTACATCCCTAACGTGCCAGAACTTTGGAGACAAATTGTAGAGCAACACCACGACTCCCGCATTGCAGGTCATCCTGGCTGATGGAAGATGTTGTAACTGGTGTCCCATAATTACTGATGGCCACAGATGTCACGCTACATTGGGTCCTATACCAGCACCTGCAAACTCTGCCTCCACACCAAACCCCAACATCAGCCTCCCATGGGACAGCTCCACCCACTCCCTATTCTGACAGAGCGCTGGAGCATAGCCTCTGTTGACTTCATTGTGGAACTCCCAGACGCCCACAGGTACGACGCGATCATGGTTGTCATGGACCTCTGTGTGAAGCAAGCTCACTTCATCCCTACCCACACCACCTGTTCCACCATGGAGGCTGCCAACCTCTACAGGAGAAACGTTTGGAAGCTGCATGGACTCTTGGATGCATACTTCTCTGACCGTAGCCCACAGTTTGTTGCTGAGTTCACTCGAGAGCTCTACTGTCTCCTTAACGTCAAACTCCACACCTCCACAGCCTATCACCTGCAGTCCGATGGCCAGACTGAGCATGCCAATCAGGAATTGGAGCAGTACCTGCACCTCTTCTGCAATGAGCGCCAGGATGACTGGGACGAGCTACTCTCAGATGCCGAATTCCAGTACAACAACCATGTTCACTCCTCTACACAGATGTCTCCGTTCTTTTTGGACACTGGGCATCACCTCCACATGGGTTTTGAACCCTGCACTTGCCCTTCACAGAACAAGTCCATTAATGAGTTTGTGGACAGGATGAAGGTGGCACAGGACAAGGCAAAAGCGGCATTGGTAAAGGTGAAGGACGATATGGCTCGGTACTACAATCACGGGCATGTCCTTGCCTCCAAGTACAAGCCAGGTGACCGAGTATATCTGGATGGGTTGGACATCAACACCACAAGGCCATCAAGGAAGCTGTTGCACCAAAACCTGGGCCCCTACACAGTGGAAAGACAGGTGGGACCATTAACCTATCGCCTGAGACTACCACCTGGAATGCATCAGCTCCACCCAGTCTTCAACGTGGTGAAGCTTTTCCCAGCTCCCAACAACCTGATTCCAGGCTGATGCCAGCATCCACCACCGCCACCAGTCCTGGTTGATAACAAGGAGGAGATTTTGGATAGCTGGCTGTTCTGACGGAAACTGCAGTTCAAGGTGAAGTGGAAGGGGTATGGTATTGAAGACATATCTTGGGAACCTCAGGAGAATGTCCATGCACCTAACCTCATCAGGCAATTCTATCAGAAGCATCTCAACGCGCTGCAAGCTATCTGAGGTATCTACTCTATGTCACCAGCTGACAGGGCCATCCAGAATTACTTCTATCCTGCACATTGAGACGCCACACTGTAGAAGGGGGTGATGTCAGGGGACTCTCATCTGCAGATCCTATTTCCCCTTTTTCTATGTCTTCCTGTCCCCACTCTTTCCACTTTCCCATTCCTCTGTTCCAGCCCTTCTGGTCAAACCCAGGGAAGGCTCTGAGCTTAGTCAGCAATTAGGTCAGCAACTTTTCCAGGGGTCTATGGCTAGTTCTGGAGGTTTGATCAGTTTCGGAGATATGCCCCTTTGGGGGCCATCTCTTGCCTTTTGTGTGGCTTATGTGTACTGTACAGCTAGTTCCCACGCTTCTGCAACCTCTGAAGTGTTGCACCTGGCATAGGGGATTCCCAGACTTGTTCTCTTTGGATCTCCCTCTGCCAGATGTGTAGCTACACATGTATCTATCTGTACAGTACTCAATATAGACTTTGGATCTCCCTCTGCCAGTTGTGTGATTGTGCCACAGCCTCCAGAGGTCGCCCTTACAACCTAGGAGGCTACAAGAATTGGCTGAAAAAGAGTTAGCTGAGACAGACACTGAAAAAGAGGACAAATCAGAAATGGACCTTAATCCAAATTGGGATGATGGATCAGACACCGACTGGGGTGATGATGACAACATGGACCTAGCAGAGTTGAATTGAGACACTCTGAGGACCCAAATCTGTTGCTTTCAGGAGTCCAGGTTGCTTGCAGCACACTTACAGGGGTTGAGCATAACGCAGCAACACCAAGGGACTTTACTAGGATCATATCAAAACCTGTAGTAATAGAGCTACACCTAAATGGACAGCCAGCACGTACACTAGTTGATACAGGCTCACTAGGCAACTTCATGTCCACAATGCTGGCAGACCAGCTGAGGATATCATGGATTGAGCTAGCAAAGCTACTAGCCCTGCACCTGGCAGTGCAGGGATTGTGGTCAAAGATAAACTTTGGTACAAAAGTTAATTTAAAGGATCAAAAAATAGATGAGATTTGTTACCTTGACATCGCAAACCTGTCAGAATATGACGTGATCCTGGATATGCCATGGCTGTTTCAACACAAGGTCTTGGTGGGCTTCAACCTGGCATGAGTAATAGTCCATTTTGATGAGCCAGTGGCAGTTTTGGATGATGGTGTGACAAAGATTGCGGCGTGGTCAATCGAGGCCTATGATGGATAGATTGACAAAGTTTGTAAGGAACTGATTGGATATGTGTTACCAGTCTGTAGAGAGGATGACAAAACAGACCTGCTGCCCTTACGAGCAATAAATCATTGTATACCACTGATTGATGAGTCAGTTATCTATCCTTGGTGGCCATCTAAGTTCCCTGAGGTTTTCCGTGAACAGTGGGCAAAGAAGAGGAAGTATTACTGACAAACAGGCCACTGGGAAATCACAAGCACTAGAAACATGGTACCCATGTTGATGATTGCAAAACCAGGGTCAAAACCTCCGAAGCTGAGGACAGTCTATGATCTAAGAGCAAGGAATGCAAACACTATCAAAATGTCCTCACCGTTACCAGATATTGAAGGAATATTTCAGAGAGTAGCATCAGCTAAGTATAGGTCACTGCCTGACCAAAAGAATGCCTACAAACAAATTTGTGTAGTACTGAAACATGTGAGCTGGACTGCAGTAACAACACTGGACAGAAACTGTCAGAGAGTAGCCGCATTGGGGTATGCGCTTGCATCACATGTGTTCAGCTACACCACCCTAAAATATGTTTTCTTTATTTGCCACACCTCAGTTTGTTCCACATTGATGTGCACAATACTGAGGTGTGTTATCCTACATTACTTACCTCCTACATATACTTACAACCTCACCTAGCATATATTACTTTTGTCTAGGTGATTAATCAAAGTTCATTCCACATTGACATGCACAATACTGAGCATATATTACTTTTGTCTAGTCTCACGACTATGTATCCTCATTGCATGTCTATCTTTGATAGGTTATGGGCCCCATTGCCTAACACCAATCTAGATAAGATGAACTCAAAGGAAGCATATGAGCTTTTTTCTCTGATCTCCCTGAGATCACCCGGATCATCCTAGAATCCACCCACTGACATCTTGCACCATCATGTTGACCTTGGAATTCACTTCCTGTCCAACACTCAATGGACCTGACAATTTCCAGATCTGGAAAATCAGGATCACGGCAAAGCTGCAGCAAGAGAAAGTCTGGGACACTGTCATGATTACTCTCCCCTCTCTGGACACACCAGTCATCTACCCAAGCCTATCCACTCAATCACACTGATAGCTGGTGGGTATGTGACTCTAAAGCTGCCAGCATTATCATTGCACATGTGTCAGATTGACTTGCAATTGAAGTCGGCAAGCTAGCACATGCCAAAGAAATGTTTGGCAAACTGGTGAAGATTCACCAAGACACAAACATGGGTGTCAGCACCTTTTACATGTTCATCCACATGCTCACCCTCAAATGGGATGGATCCCCCTCCACTCTCAGCAACCACATCTCCTTGATATCAGCTGCAGATGTGAAACTCACCACAATGAAAAAGCAAATCGATCGAGAATTCCTTGCATTCATTCTCCTTCACTCCCTCCCTGATGACAATGTCTGGGAATCCTTCCGTGCAACCGTTCTCAACTCGCTTGCCCCTGGAAAAGCATTATCTTTCTCTGTGCTCAGTGACTGCCTCACCTTCACGACAACTGCGCAACAAGGACCATCCACCAATGCAGCGCTCAAGGCTGACACTAACACCAAGTCAAAACCCAAGGCCAAGTCAGACAAGTGGTGCAAATTTCACAAAACCACGAGTCACAACACATCTGACTGCAGAACCCTCAAGGAAAAGAAGGAGGAGAGAGGAAAGGTGAAAGCAAATCATGCTAGTCATGGCTCAGACTCAGACAGTGGAGATTTGATCAGTTCGGAGAGTAACATGGGAGAAGGGAGCGCCAGGTATTCAAATACAAAGTTTGCTCATGTTTCTTTTTTTTTTTTGGTGATGCTATAAGACCGGCGCCAGTTCTCAACGGACAACCGCACTTCCGATCAGCATGTGGGTGTGACCCAAAAGGGATTTGGACCTCCACATCACCAAGGAAGGAATGCATTTACGCATGAATTCCAGATTTATTGTCTGAAAGACAGTGTGGGACTCAATGGACTTTCTTTTTTATCCATAATACCCACTAAACCTCCCTTGTATGGCTGACCTCCAGGTACCCCGTGGATGGTGTTATGGTCAAGGTACCCAGGTGGCGGGGGACGCGGTTTGAACCCAGAGCCTCTTGCTGCATTATGTCAGCAAGAGGCCACTCGAGGGATGTAGACTTGTGTGGTGTTGCCGCTTCACCACGCGTCCCCCATCTGCTCGTGTTTCTAAAGCATTAATGTCACGGATTTTGGCTTACACCGAATGTGCCTCAAACTCTACATGCTCAAGCACAATTGCAGACTCAGGTGCCTTGGCTCACATGACACCACATCAGGAATTGTTCAAGTGTGGAACTTTTAGGGAACTAAAACCCCCCCAAAAAATCCATCTTGATGACAACTCATGTGTGGATGCCACAGGCATTGGCACCATCTCACTCAAATGTGAAGTAGATGGTTCAACAAGGGTAACAGACCTTGAGAACACACTCTATGTGCCATCCTTCCAACTCACATTAGTGTCCATACACCATCTCGATAAAGCAGGGTACTACACTGTGTTCAAAAAGAGGACCTGCAAGATCAAAACTTTGAAAGGTCAAAAAGTGGTATTAACTGGATCGCACAAAGGGGACCTGTACCATCTAAATGCTTTGCCAACACTACATGCACTCACCTCCATTGACATAAACACCCTCCACCAACTACTTGCCCACATGTCATCAAACCGGTTAATCCAGATGGTAAATGAAGGGTACATTGAAGAGATTGACAAACAACAGGAAAGCCAAATCCTGTGAGCCTTGTGTCATGGCAAAGTTGAAAAAACTACCTTTCAAACACAAAGGGCAGATGGCAACTCACCCTTTCCAAGTCATACACTCTGATGTTGGTGGTCCCGTAAAACTAGCGGACCAACATACAGATACTGGATATCATTTATTGATGGGTGTGGGGCTTCCCTTGGGTCTACTTCATGCATAAGAAGAGCAAAGCATTGGAACGCTTCCGTGAATTCAAAAATGACATATGCAAACACCTTGGAGCCAAAATTGAGGAACTACACCTTTCCAAAAACTTCATTGACTTCTTCATATCTGATGGTGGTGGAGAATATGTTGGAAAGTTATTCCAACAAGAGCTTGGTAAAACAGGCATTGCGCATCTGACCACCACACTGGATACACCTGAACAAAACGGACTAGCTGAGTGCATGAACCAAACACTTGTAAACACAGCTACTGCCATGCTAATTGAGTCTGAACTTCCAAGGTCATTCTGGTCAGATGCCATGCTCACTGCCACCACGGTGATTGGAAGGACCCCAGCATCAGGCCTAAAGGAAAAGACACCATACTGAGTAATATTTAACCATCAAGTTGACATCTCATGATTTTGTCCTTTTGGCTCAACGGCCTATGCCCTCATTCCCAAGGACAAACAGGAGAGAAAGTTTGCAAACAAAGCTCGGAAAGCTGTACTGATAGGGTACACAACTGGTAAAAAGGCCTATAAACTCCTAGATGTGAAAACTAGAAAGGAATTCAGTAGCCGCCATGTTTGCTTCAATAAAAACCGTGACTTACCACCAGAGATCATCAACCTCAAAGACAAAAATAGCAAGTGGGAGCCAAACTTTCTCCACCCAGCTCAAAACAGAACATCCCAGAGCCATGATGATGGAGGCCATGATTTCAATGAAGAAGAATTCCGCCAAGTAGATCCAAGTTCAGTGGGAGAGCATTCACTAAAAACACCTGACATAAAGGACAAAGTTGAGCACTTGGCTAAGCTGCAACCACCTGAACAATTCCCTGAACCAAAGAAAGGCTCACCACTGCAAACACCACCAACTCCATCCACAATGCCAACTCCACCTGAGAATGCCACCGGAAAACACAAACACACATCAGACCAAGCTTCACCAACTGTGGGTTCAGTGGGAGCAAATCCCAAACAACCCAGAGAATGTCCTGTACATACTTCAAAAAACAGTTGACCATGATGCAGATTATTGTCGTGCTATACAACTCCAAGAGAAGTAGAAGAAAGAGAACAGGGCTGACAAGCGAGCTAGAATGACAGAAATTTCCAACAACCAGCAATCTGATGAACCCCATCGTACACTGTTGGACATTCAGGCATGGGCTGACAACCTGGATCTCAGCGACCTGACAGATCTATCAGAGTCAGAACAAGAGGATGACAAAGTCTACTTTGCTGGGATATCCCAAAGTGGCCCATCTCAAGGTTCACTCCCAAGAAATGCAAAAGAGGCTTTTGAAAGTCCAGACAGTGACTATTGGGGACCGGCGCTGCAAGAGGAGCTACAGAACCTGATTGACAACGACGTATTTAAAGTGGTCCCTATACCAAAGGAAGTCAAGCCAATTACATCAAAGTTAGTATTCCACATTAAGTACAATGCTAATGGAAACATTGAGCACCACAAAATATGCATTGTCACATGGGGCTTCACCCAAGTCAAAGGCATGGACTACAAGGAGGTTTGGGCGCCTGTAGCCAACCTTGAGTCAATTCGCATTATCCTCACCCTAGCAGCAAAATACAACCTTGAGTTAGACCAAATAGATGTCTCAACAGCAAACTAGAGGAAGAATTATACATGACTCCCTCAGACAGAGTCAAAGTCCCAAACGGGTACTGCTGGCACCTGAAAAGGTCACTATACGGATTAAAGCAAGCAGGTCAAACATGGAATCTCATGCTTGACAAGAAGCTTTGAGATCTCAGATTCTCGTGCCTAAATGCCAAGACTTGTTTATATGTGTACCAAAGGGACAACAAGATATGTTTTTTGGTGGTCTATGTTGACGACTTTATCCTTACTGCAAATTTGCGCCCGTTCTTAGATGACATCAAGCAAAAATTGTCCAATACCTTCAAGATGTGTGACCTGGATGCTGCCACATACATCTTAAATACAGATAAACCAAAACCAAAAAGCACACACCAAAGCACATTCAGAGAAAGTACCACTACCTTTGAGAGGACCTTGTTGCAAAAGGAGAAGCCGTCATACGCTTTGTACCAACTAAAGACATGGTTGCCGACATTTTTACAAAGGCACTCCCTCACGAGAAACTTGGAAGTTTACAAAGGCAATGGGGCTATGCCTCCACACAAATGGGAGTGTCAGAGAGTAGCTATGTTAGGGTACGTGCTTGCATCACATGTGTTCAGCTACACCACCCTAAAATATGTTTTCTTTATTTTCCACACCTCAGTTCGTTCCACATTGACGTGCACGATACTGAGTGTATATTACTTTAGTCTAGTCTCCCAACTACATATCCTCATTGCATGTCTATCTTTGATAGAAACATGTTAAGTCATGTAATTCAACAGGGAGACTGCAATGCACTGGTGACGTTTCAATCACTAATGAACTATATATTCTCTCCATACATTGGGAGGTTCATGGATGTATATCTCAATGATATTGTCATATACTCTAGTACATTGAAAGAGCATGTACAATATGTGAAATTAGTAATAGATGTACTCAGAAAGGAAAAGCTTTACCTTGGCCAGGACAAGTTGTTCTTTCTCCAAAACCAAGTAGCATAATTGATGACAAAGGGATTAAAATGGACCCTGAAAAGGTTGATTCAGTACTAATGGAAAACACCAACAAATAGGAACTTACGACATGGCTTTTTGGGGTCAATTTGGGTATTTGGCAGACGATCTGGCATTGGTTTGCATACCAATGGCAGTCCTGCATGGGCTAACAGGTGACAGTGTCCCGTTTTGCTGGAATTTCACACATCAGTGAGCATTTGAGGACTTGAAGCAAATTGTCCATGATGGGCGGACTCATCACCATGTGCCGTTAAAGTATGGTGATAAAGCACTACCGGTATTTCTGATAACATATGGGTGCACAACGGGTATTGCTGGGGTCATATGTCAGGGAGAAACATGGAGAACAGCAAAGATAGTGGCATTCTTTTCAACAAAGTTGAGCAGTGCACAGCAAAATTATCCCATCCATGAGATAGAGGATGCTGGCTGGGGTGTAATCAATGATGAGACACCAAGATATACTTCAGGGCACTCACTTTCAGTGGTTAATGGACCATAAGGGCCTTATTCACCTGTTGAAACAAAAGAATCTGTCAAGTAGACAGGCACGGTGGGTTGAGAAGATCAGCAAGTTTGATTTTGAAGTTGTGTATGCGTGGACAATATTCTTATGGATGCATTGTCAAGGATCTACTCAAATGATTCACCTGGAACAAGATGTGCTCAGGTGGGATACACATACCATGATGTTGTGAATGAGGATATACGGATACTGGAGCATGTCACGGCACCTCTACTGGCAGGAATGAAGGTGTGTGTAGTGAACATAACGGTGCCAGAGAAACCTAAACAAAGCAGAAAAGAGTGGTTGGCAGCAGAAATGGGGCGGCCTGAGACATCAAAAGAGTTTGCTCAGAGAATGAAAGGAAGAGTCCACATCCATGGACTATGTCAATTAGTGTCAAAAAAGGATGATGGTGGGACACACCTACATCACCATCTGAAACATGGGGAACTGTGGAGTATGAATTAGTGTCACCTATTGAGGGTTTTAATCCTTCTTTAGTGGGTGCAATGGCAGAAGACAGAATAGACTTACTAGTGTTGGTCCAGGGATGATACTCAGAGGACCATGCATACAGAGCTGTGGTTGAGAAGCCAAAAGAATACCAAAACTTGTTAGTAGAAGAGGGTATAGTATACCTGAAGCAGAAAGGGCAGAAACTTTTATGTATCCCAAAAATATACTTTAAAGGGTGAAGTGTGCATGAGATTGTCATTTCAGAAGCACATTTGCTATTGGCGCACCTAGGGACAACAAAGACACTAGCATACCTTCGAGATCACATATGGTGGAAGGACATTGTTTGTGATACAGCGGTGTTCTGTGTTTTGTGTATGACATGTTGTCAAAGTAAGCCAAGCAATCAAAAACCATATGGCTTATTGAACCCATACCAGGACAACCTTGGGAATCTATAGGGATAGATTTTGTGGGCCTGCTACCTGAGTCTAGAAATTGGGATGGGAGGTTTGACTCACTAACAGTGATAATATTCCTACTAACAGGAATGGTGTTCAATTTTTCTCTGAAAAGAAAGTTAGCTCTAATGTCAGCACATGACAGCATATTGGCTGCAAGAACAAGTACAGGATGCAAACCAAAAAAGAAGAGAGGTCCCATACAGTAGGGATGACCTGGTATATTTGTCTTCAAAGAATATTACATTTGTGAAGGGTCTAGCTCCAAAGTTGATCCCAAAATACATCAGGCCATATAAAATTGTTGAGGATTTTGGGAACCAATCATTTTGGCTAGCACTATCATCCTCAATGGTGAACAGGGGGATACACAATGTGTTCCATGCATACCTGCTATGGGCACATGTACCAAGTGACAACAGGTTGTTTCTGGGGAGACTTGATGAGCAGATAGGGTGCCCCAAAGATGTAGAACCCAAATGAGCAGTAGATAAGATTTTGATGCATGTCAGGTGAGGAGCAGAGTCAGTGTTCCAGATATTGTGGAAGTCTGGTGACGTAACTTGGATGCCATATGAACAAATTGCACATTTGAATGAGATCACGGCTTACCTTGACCTGCAGGATGTCTCAAAAATTGAGGACCTGGTGCTGGGTAGCGGAACAATGCTGGTGAACAATTGAGAACGCAAAGGGCTGTTGGTCAGATGCATGAAAATTTCAGCAGGGCATGAGCATAAAAGAAAACTTACTGAGGGGATCCCAAGTTGCCCTATTTGCACACTTCTACATCTCACATAGGCAGAATTCATCCTGCTACAGTAGATATTCTCATAATGCATGGGATTTTTGCAAAACCACCATGGGACCCACCCAAATAACCCAAAAAATGCATAATGCATAATGCATAGGGCTGGTGACCCAAATATGCAATATGAGATGGCATCTGATATCACTCAAATGGTGATTTGCAGTGTTAAAACACATTTTATATTCAGGAACAGCATATGACCAACCAAAAAACAGTAATTTTGTTATAGACATGTAAATTACAATTGCAAACTTGCGCTATGCCATCACCACCTTGCTGGAATCCTTGTGAAAAACCAGCACTATACAACCAAAAGCAGAAAACTTCCTGAGCCAAAGATGCATCAAGAACCTCTGCAAAGCCTGCCCAAAGCACAAAGCGCAACAACTTAACTCTTCATGACTGGCTGACGGTTTTTTCCTTTGTGGATAAACATCCTGACATGTCTCAAGGGCAGATCTGTGAACATTGTTGGTCAAACAAGCAGGGTGCCTTGGTGTTCTCACAGTCTGCTCTGTCAAGGAAGCTCAAAGAACAGGAAAAATATGAAGCTCGTGCCCAGGATAATCCAAATGCACTGTCATCAAAGCATCCCCGTGTTGTAACACAACCAGATGTGAAATGTGCTTTGTTCCTGTGGGTCAAACACATGAAGGCAAAGGGTGAAACAGTGAACGGACCAATGCTGAAGGAGAAGAGGGGAAGGTTCAAGGAAGAGCTTGGCATTCCTACAGAAGAGCGTCTTCTTGATGGTGGATGGATTCGGTTGTTCTGCAAGGCTTATCGCATCAAGGAGCACTGTAGGCATGGGGAGGCTGGTTCAATTCCTTTGTTCGGCAGTCTTAATTGATTTAGAGGCTGTAGAGAGAGAGAGAAAACAGGTTCAGAATGTTTTGGCAGCATATGCACCATGCAATCAGTGGAATCTCAAGGAGACTGCAATCTTTCCTTTGTGAGTCTCATCTTTTGATCAAAGCTGATTCAGTCCTTGATGATTTTGACGTTCAAAGCGCACCACCTGATCAAGGCCTTGCTACAAAACAAATGAGTGGCAAGAAGGAGAAATCTAGGATCACAATTGCATTTGCGTACAATGCTGATGGAAGCAAGAAGATGCCGGCCATGTTTATCGGCAAGGCTAAGAAGCCCCAATGTTTCAAGAATCAGACTCCAGTTGAACGAGGCTTTGATTATCAAAACAATAAGAAAGCTTGGATGACTGCTGAGTTCTTTGAAGAGTGAGTGAATTGTGGTCAATCAAAAGAGCATAAGTTGATGAATTGTGACTCAGTTGGATAAAGAAGTTTGACCTCAAAATACGCAATGAAAAACGCTTCATCTGTCTTCTTATTGACAATTTTTTGGGCCATCACATTGACTATGAACTGAGGAACATTCATATTGAATATTTCTCGCCCAATCTCACATCCTTTGTTCAGCCACTTGATGCAGGAATCCATCCGATGTGTTAAGGCACACTACCAACGTGCATTCTGTGCACGCGCCCTCAACTTGGATGCAGCAGGTGAAAGGGAGATCTATAAACTGAATCTACTCAAAGCAATTCTCATGGCGACAGAAGCATGGAAAACAATTGACAGTGAAACTATCCAACATTGTTGGGATCACATGGAGATACAACCAGAGTAAGAGAATCTGTCAAATAAATCTCTATTTTACTGACTCCCTGGCAATATAGGCAGAGAAAAACAGTGGTCATGCCGATTTGTGCTGATCCAGGTGCCTGGGACATTCTTCAAGACTTTGCCGTGTCTGATATGACCTTACCCATGGCTGAGGACCGACTTTGCAAGCATCTAGGGGATAAGTACAATGACAATGACTGGAGGCCTGCTCTCAAGGCTGTGATGGATGCGGAAAGGGATGTGATAAAGGCACAGAATGCTGTCCGATCACTTTCTGAAGCTAGCAACGTCCCAAAACTAACAATTAAGCTTCCTTCCTGACGCACCGCTCCCACCAGCCAGATCAAAGCTGCCAAAGAGGCTTTGATGGAGTCTGTCAATGAACTAGTCAAGAAAAAAAGGATCTTTGGGGAGCCATTGAGCCTTGAGGAATTGGTTGATATTATCAAAGAGCACGAGGATCCGGATTCAAGATCTTCAGGTATATTTGATGGCACAGAGGCTGAGATCCTCTCTCAAGTGCAACACAAAATTGCCAAGAGGTAAGGTGTTGGTGTAATCAAAATCGATGAGACGATTCGGATGAAGATCCCGATAGTGATGTTTCATGTGCGGAGGTCATTACGAGGTACGTGAAAGTACTAGCAAGTGGCGCGAACATCTGTCACCTGAAATCGAAACAATTAACAATAATATCCTCGGGCAAAGTGCGTGCAGGGTCTAACTCACCGCGATTGTAGTATGTAAGCGATGATTTCACAGGACATACCTGATCACCATCATGATGCGCCCCAGAGGCACCCTACACCGTCGAGACCAAAGCACGTATGCGCACATTCCACACGCGCGTCCCCATGGCCTTGCCACAGCTGGGCAAGGTGAGCAGGGGAAGGAGGAAATACTTCCCAACAATTGCAACTTGTTAGCTCCAAATCTGTGCTCTGAATCTCAACGGCGTGGAAACAACAGAGCTCACGGTCTCTCTTTTTTCGTGAAGTCCATATATTAGTGTATATCTAATCCCAGTCCAATACGTCTAATCTGACTTGGGTTTTGCAGAAACGGCCTTCCAACGACCCAAAAAATGGTTAGCTCTGACAACTAACAAGTCTCGAAGCATCTGAAACGATGCGGTCATCACGTTTAGCTTGCTCCCGGCCACCTCGTGCCACTCGATAGAGACCTCAGCTACGGGTATGCGGAGCTGCTTTGCCAGGAGAAGGAGTTCGACGTCAAATATCCATGTAGAGAGATGTTGAGCCGGGAATATTTGCTGCGCCGCAGAACGTGAGAAGAGCTTGAAACCACATTGAGTATCCCGAATATGGCCAACACCGACGATTCTCAGAATGGTATGCAACCCATGCATGAGAACATTTCGTATGAACGAGCGCTTAGACAGGCATTGAGTTCCAAAGGACGCATTGAGAGGGCAGGGCAATTCTGTCACGTACTTTAACCACTGCTTCTGAACTGACGAGATGAGCTCTGCTTCCAACAACGACACCTGGACTGTTGTCGGGTGCGAGTGTATCCATGGTTGTCCAAAGGGCCTCTAGGTCCTCAATACGACTGGCGCCATCCGCATCCGCCATCAAAAGGCGTTTCCCACTCGAGTAAAGCATACCATGCCGCACTGCTCCTCCTTTCCCTATATTCTTTACCAACGTCACCACTCGTATGTTGGATTTTGAGTATTTAGCCGCCAGTTTGAGTGCCGTTTCTGAAGTAGCGTCTGTAGAACCGTCGTCGACGATGAGGATCTCGTACGTCCGATTCTTCTGCGACATTAGATGTGTAATGGTTGAGGCTATCATGACTGGTAGCCGTTCAATTTCATTATACGCTGGCACGACAATGGACAGGTCGACAGAACTGGGGTCCGTGAGCTGTGCTAGTGGGAGGGATTTCTTGGGTGACACATGTGAACGGTATTTCTTTTCTGACTCGTGCGTAATTATTGGCGCAGGCGACCAGAATATCAAAGCTAGGTACAACTGATTCAAGTTAGCAAAGGAAAGAAGATGAAGAGATGCATGGTTTCAGCAAAGGGTATAAACCCTGACCCAATGTATCGTCCTCGTCACAGCGCACACCATAAGAGGCCCGTAACTCGAAGAACAAGGATGAAAGGGTATCATCACGAAGGGAGACACATTTCAAAGAATGAATGAAACTCACAGATAACAAGATTCCGCCAAATACTGCAAGGCCTCCATACAGGAGGTGCTGAGTTTCCATGAGTTATTAAAAAGCGACAGTACAGATCTATGACACGTCAAAGTCAGTCGGTGGAACTTGCTTGCAGGAGGACGTACTCTTACGGTTAGCATCAGCAGAGATAGCGTGAATGGCCCGGCGAAGAAAGTGGATGTGGTTCGGGAAACGCGCTGGCGTCGTATACAGAGAGAATCATGCTTCGTGAGAACTTGACAAACGTGTCATTCCATTTCGCCGAAACGTATTGATGGTATGCATTGTTTGTGTATTTCGCCTGAGTCCAATCACAGGCTCTCGATAATCTGTACAATACTTGGGTGTATCGATTTAAGATAGTATGTTAGAAGATGGGAAAATGTACGCGAAAATATTAGTCGAACGTAAGCCCAAGTCGGTAACAAACACAGCAAGATCAAAGGTCAGGTTACCACATAATCAAACTATGCTGGGGGTATATTCGCGACAATTTCCTCCAAGAGCTCGTTTGCAATCTTGGCGTTTGCCAGCTGTTTGAACTGGAATTAGAAGTGTCCTAAGATGCACATGAAGGAGTATACTCACCCGTACGTTATAATGGGTGGTCGCCCCTTCTTCAATGACACTCATCCTCAGGTATCGTGGATCTTGGGCAAGTGAGCAACGCATTCCGGGGAACAAAGTCACGTTCAGTAATAACGTGTATACTGCTTCCTTACGCATCACTTTTCCAGTATTCAGCGGCTGTTTCGTGTTATTGTAAAATCAGATGGACACACCTAAGCGTGCACCACTGCCATCTGAACGTTTGACATTCAATTTCAAAAGTCCCGTTCCCCGCTCTTTCCATTGATTTCCATCGACAAGAGAGAACAATTTACCTCGCACTTGATGGATTGTTTGTTCATCTTCTTCTCCGGTGAGCACTGTAAAGAAACTAATCAGCCACGCTCTCTTCCAAGGTTCCAAACAGCACACCATCTTGTTCTGTCAGATTATACAGATTCTCTTGTTCCATATGAACTCCCTCGTCGTCGTCTTTGCCAGCCCTGAGTTTTGCGCTAAAGCTTCCTTCATCATCCTTATCATCTTCGTCTGCATCATCGAATCCTGCTACGTCATTGACACTGCCAAACACACCAAGCCCTGAATTATCCTCCAGAGCGTTACTAGGCGTGCCTGCACGAGCACGCTTTGGAGGTGGAATAGCAAAGCTCTGCAGTCCACCGGCATAAGACGAGAAGGCGTTGGAATTTATCGAGTTGCCGCGTCTGGGAGGAGATTTTGCCCTGCCTAGCTTGGAGGTAGAGCCCAATACAGGTGACTTGGCACGTGAGGCGGATGCGAAGGGCGACGATGACGAAGCGAATGCTTCAAATCCAGTACGCTTCACACCGGGTGTTGAAGAACTCGGAGTATCCCCTGACTGGGAACCGGCGAAGATGGTGATAGGTGGCGTAGATGTAAGGTGTTGAGCGGGAGGGGGTGATAACGCTTTGTTAGATGCAAAGATGTTCTGGCCTTTGACAGCGGCAAATGGGGAGTTCGGAGAAGCATAAGCCATGAATCCACTCTGGGCAAAAAGCGATCAACACAATCCAAAGACGCGTCAGACTGCTCACCAGCTGAGGAGTCGTGGTTACAGTAGCAGATGCTTTCTTGGGTGACTTCGGCGGCTTTGGTTCTGGTGGTGGTGATAACTTTCTCGTTTCCCGTGGATTTTGTTCCTTCTCATCATCATCGCGAGGTCGTTTAAGAGGTTCGGGCAGCAGTTGAGTGCTATCTGGTGGTCCCTGGCTGGCTCCACGTTCCGACAACTTACGTTTGAGGTTCTTATCACTACTCTCAGACTCTGTCATATCTACCGCAACTGTCGAGTTCACGACTTGATAGCACCACAATATAAGCTTGCGAGATTTCATTATGGTGTCATTCGACCCACCTTCGCTGTCCGCCAGCCCGTCTGAAGACTTGCCGTTGTCTTTGCTGCCTTCTACCGTGACAATTATGGAGGCGAGATCAGCTTCAATCTCCTCCTTATCGGGTGTGACAGTGTGCATGTTCTGCCAACTGATGTCCTCGACTCCCTGGCTTATTTGCCGTACCTGAATCTTCATCTCGTTTTGGGGTGAGGTGCTCAATGGAGGAGAATTTGAGTTAGATCTAGATCGCGAGAGGTCGTCCTCTTCTTCAGTGGGGTCTAGTTGTGTTCTGTTCTTCTTTGCAGGTGTACGTGTGTCCCTGCGTTCCCGAAGGGCATCGGGGTCCTGCGCAATATTTAGCATCGTCTCGTGAAACAGCAATGATAAAAAGACGCACACCGACTGACTTTGGAGTGCTGACCGGCTCCAGCGAAACCTCTCGTTCTCGTTTCCTAGAGAGTTTAGTGTCTAGATCGGATAGATGAACACTAACGTGTAAAAAGAGGTAGAAGAAATAGAATGACCTGGATTGGGAGACGGAGGAGTAGAGGGTGGAGAGACATCTTGAGGCATTGTTGGCTGAGAAAGCGCGTCTGGTACAGACATAAGGCCTGGTGGTCAAGGGTGGTCTTGTTCAGGGAACACCGTCTTCGGCAATATCCGACGCTCAGCCCTCGGATACATACTTACTTAATGAAAATAATTGACAATGGATACATTTGTACTCTACCTAAATTATCGTCGACTCAACCGCCCACAATTACTTACAGAATTTCCCTAGCTTTCTTTTGCCCCATTATAATTTTTGCAATTCAAGGAATAAAGTCCAATGTGAAAGCGATCCCACCAATCATCCCTGATAATACATTGTTCCTACGGAACGGACGTATCGCGTGACAAAGCTTTTCGGCGCTCGTCAGCAATGACGAGCATGTCTCTTAGACTTCTTTCATAAACCGGTTTCGTCAAGACACTGTCCAGAAACTACATATCAGCAAGCGAGGCATGCATGGATCCACAACCATACCGATCAACACCGGCGTCCAAAAACTTCTGTTGATCTACATATGGTGACACACCGTCATCAGAGGATACTTATCATCATGGAATCCATACTACTCACCCTCAGGGAGAGCATTGCCTGACAGTCTCCGTCTAAGTGACTAAAGTTGCAAGATCAACCACGAACTTACCAGTAACGCCTACGATGAAATTAGTTCTTCCACACGATCGTAATTTTTGGACAGCCTGAAGCCCAGATAGAACGGGCATTTGATTATCAAGGAAAACAATGGCGTATTTATCCTCGTCTTCGTCTTTCGGTTCTTGTTCTAAGATGGGCCCAAGGTTCCCAGAGGCGTCAGTAGACGGCGTCAAGGCGTTTAAACCAGCAGACCCAAGGATCATCTCCAAGGCTGCCTCGCCATTTTCGGCCGTTGACACATGACATCCGAGACGTGTCAGTAGACGCGTCATAAGACAACGGGTAACTTGATCGTCATCGACAACTAGGACAGACAGCGCTGGTTCAATTATTATTGGCGGATTATTAGAAGACGGACTGCCACGGGTATACACAGCGTCAAAGTCAGCAAGCGAGTCAGAGATTTTGGAGACGTTCGAGGCATTTGTTGGGTGAGAATCAATGCTGAAGGGACGTGGGCTAGGCATTGGTACATATGTTGGGCGTGGCTTAGTAGACTCTGACTGAGTAATCAATGGGGGCTGCCCTGTATCGTCCTTTGAAATTTTCTCTGGGAGTTTCTCGGACGAGCTTGTAGTGCCTGGATGCGTCAAGGCCGGCGAATGAGAGCCATGTCTTTGTAAAACCAATTCTACTCGGCCACCTGCATGAGAAGGTTTTCAACTATTATCGTGCTCTATATACACCTACTAACCTTGTTCCATGAGACTCTGCATTGCAGCATTTGAACGGCCGAAGTCTGTTGATGCTTGAGAAGGGTCAAAAGCGGTAGAACCACTCTCCAAAGACATGGGGGTTACATCCTTATTCCCTGCAGACGTAGAGACTTGATCGGAGAGCTGTGCGGATCCAGAAGCAGGACCATTGAAGTTGGCCAACGTCCTTGCTCCGATGCCTAAAGGTAATTCGACCCAGAACGTCGATCCCTCGTTAAGTTTGGATCGGACTCCAAGACGACCACCACTGAGCTTGACGATTTGTCGAACAAGGGCCAGGCCTAGTCCAGTACCCTTTCCACCTAAATCACTGTGGTCAAGAATATTTCGCGGGATTAAAAGCCCTCATGGCTGACCTTGCCGCCGCCCTTGCTCAGTCTGATTGAAGGCAGCTAGAAGGGATCAACTTTGGCCCTGAAGTAATATGAATGACGTACAAAAGAGTTTGTTTTGTACAACGTCTCGGGGCTTGATACCGTAACCAGTGTCTGTGACTTCAATGCGGACAACAATGTGTTCCAGACCTGGAGCTTTGCCCCCGTTGTTATGCTGACTTACATGTGAAGCCGACAAAGGCGGATGCTCATTAGCATTCGAATCCCCATATGGAAAATCGCTGGCAGAGGACACTGGCGATGTGATAGCGTTGGGAAAACTGGCTGGCAAAACTAGCTTTGTTTTGATGGATAGCTTGCCACCAGCAGGGGTAAATTTACACGCATTACTGTTCGGACACTTCAATATCGCGGAATCTATGCATCATAGGATGAGACGCACCTAGCGAGATTGGTGATGATCTGTCTCAGCCTTGACTCATCCCCAATCACGATACCATCGACATCAGGATGCTCAATTATGTGTTTCCGAATTGCTTCTTCACTTTTACCCATGGCTTCATAAGCCGCATGTCGTGCAATTTGGTCGATCCTAGGGTCCAATTCTGTTTCAAACACTAGACCCCGGGCATCGGTGGTCAGACGAAGTGGAATAAAAAGCGACCGCATGACATGATGGAACCCGTATGGCTGCATGCAAGGACAATTCGTTTCAAGTCGCCAGAAACCATTTTGACAAAGACGTACCATAGACGACAATTCAAATTTGCCACTATCCATCCGATTACTAAAGAGAAAGAGAAGATTAGCAAGAGACAAAACTACCGACATCTCAACCCATACAAGTCCAACATGTCGTTTAGAACTGTGACACATGAAATCAGCGAAAATCTTACACGATGAGACCTATCAAACCTTTCGACATCATGCTCAGACTACCTTCCAAGGCGCTGAATTCGACCTCCTGCTCCTTAGCCACTGTCCCGGACGCTTCCATATTTTGCACTGCTAAAACTAAACGCAAAGAGTCGATCGCAGTTATTATTGGAATAGATATGGCTCACGCGCAGTATTTAACGGAACTCGCACCTGTGATAACGCAGAATGTCAGGAAAGAAAAATTGTTTGAAAGGAGAGAACTCATCATGGAAAACGTATCTGCCAGAGTCGTAAGAATGGTTCAGTATAATACCTCGTCGTGAATGAATAAGCTTACGATGTGAGTCGTCGTTTGGAATCAGCCGCCTTCCTTTCATTGACTTGGGCTTTTTGAGTTGCCTAGTACTGGAAGATGAGAATCTCCAAAAATCTGATATTGTTATAAGCTGACCTTGTATTGCGCTTTGAGTTGGTCGCGCAACGTGTACAGCCGCCGCTCAGACTGAACATGACTATCAGTCTCCTTACAAGAATGGATCAAAAGATACAAATTTTACGTTTTCCCTCATGTAATGAACATATAACAAGACTAGGGGGCATTAGACTGCCGAGAATTTCAAAGTTGCTGAATGATCAAGCGCCACTTACAACTATGAAACAGGAAGAAGTTGATCATGCCTTATAGACGGAACTTGTCAGTTCAAATGACAGCAGATGACAGAATTATTCGTACTTCTGACCCAGGTCTTTTTCAAAGGTATCATTAGACTGCAAACACTGTAAACCTTGTCGTGATTGATGATTCGTGGTGAGTGAAGATAAATTTACATCACGAAAAAGGTGCTTGCACCGATTGCTGCTGGAAGGCGATTCAACTTAAGACCAAAGAGGGCGATGGCCTGCAACGCCTGATTAATGACAGTCAGCCATTGACGAGAAAAGAGAGAAATGCAGAGCTCCGAACCGTTGTATAATAGAAAGTTCCAAGAAAATCCCTATTCTGACAGTTCAGATGTACATGTGGGGAATTGGGGTAAAATGGGCAGAGGTAACTAGCAGAAAACTGAACCATGAACATTCGAACCGCGTGAGAGAGACTAACATGAATAAAACTGAATAGAACGGCCTGGGCTCAAAATCAGAAGACATTACAGATTAAGTGCATATTCTTACCACAACCAGACGGAAAAGGTGAGGAAGATTTGATAGATGTTGCTTCTGTCACGAGGCCAATCATACATGACCATAATGCTGGAAAACAATATGAGCGTCTGCCATCCCGAGTCTGCCATCCCCAGGAGGGTTTGTAGCATACATGATGGGTAAAGTCAATACCGGGGCGATCTATGTAGAGGTCATTCAAGAACGGGACTACATAAACGTATAGCTCACTCCATAGTATACAATCTGATCAAAGACCTGATAGAGAGGTCTGGAAAAGATACAACCAAGAATCCAGTTGAGAATCAACCACACTGAAGCCCAAGAGGCAAGCGATTTTTTAATGAACCAATTCTCCTTTGTACCAACATTGAATATAGATAAGTATTGAACAGACTGTGTCGCACCTGAGCATAGTTAGCCTCTGACTTTGGGTCCGCAAAGCTCGAGCTGAAGAATTTGACTACAGCTGGCCATATCCGCCATCGAAGTAGCACACCAATGGAAAGGTCACCCCCAACGACTTCGGGGGAATGTAGACTCTCGTGGTCGCTCGCGGTTCTTCCGCCATGATGACTTCCACCAGACCTTTCAGGAATCCCAGTATGATTAGAATGCGTCGTGGAACTTGTGATATCCTCCGACCACACTCGGTCCACAATAACTTCGTCGACCATTTCGTCGTCATTCTGTACGAGGCCGGCTGGCATGTCTACAGCGTGACTTTCCGCGCTGTCGTCGACCACCGAGGTGCTCGATGGGGCCTGCACAGTTCCAAGACGTCGCTTAAACTTCACCCACAGTGCGCCGACAGCATCCCAAGGATGCATTCTTTGGCAACGAGTTTGAGGCGATTGAGTAACAGCTTTTGCAAGGACTGGAAGCGATAAGGCGTTACCGGTCGCGGTAGGAGTTCCGGCATGCAGAGAACCGGCCTTGTCGCGAGCTGGTTTCAACGAAGTCATGTTAATTTGGTCTGCCCATAGAGTAAGTGTGCTTTGGTCGGAGTTCTGTGTATGAGATGACCGAATGGTCATGAACAAAAACTCCTGATCGACGGGCAGAACGAAGACTCAAAATTGAACCCGCGATGATCCCAAAAAGGGGCTTTTGATGTGGCAAATGAGATTACGAAATTACTGACCATGAAAACCATGTACACGAGGTCAACCCATAAGTAGATTAAGTATCGTCTAGAATTATCTACCGAGCACACAGGGTCCTGGTAAATGGATGTCCAGGATGTCTTCATAAAACCAAGATTTTAATATATCTCGCCATCTGGCGATGAACTCTGTATGCACAAGACGCGAATGGAACCCCCACGCTGTCAAGAGCTTAAGTTGAAGTTGGCCGCTTGACGCTACGGCATTTACCCAGCCTGAGCTACCCTCAACGCATCGTGAATTGGTGCCAAAGCTTCACGGCGGTAAAAGAATACTACATACATGTTAACGTGATCCCAAGCCTTACGGCCTGAAACTGATGGTGAATTGATCAAAATTGTACGTGAAATCACCAGAATGTTCTCAGGCAAAAGAGAATTGTTTGGTCGAGGGAAACTGCGCCTTCCGTCAACTGTGCCACCAACACTGAATTTGCCACTTTCCATCGACTCGACGTCGGAGTGTGAATCTCCTTCTTGTTCCTCCCTCCATCCCTCACTTCAAACAAGGTCCTCAGTGGCCCCTTCCACCGAATTTCCCCAATCAAATTTGTACTACGGATATCTCTTTGCTCTCGTGTTCTGTGTACTCGTTTCTATTTTTTCCGCTTTATACTAGTTTTCAAGCTCAGCTCCCCTTTATGCCTTCTCGTGTCTTTCTCAAAAACGGTGAAGAAGTCAAAGTGAACGGTATAATCATATCGATTCCCTTCCTCTCATGGGGTACATCCCTGATTTTATTTTTGTAGATCATGTTTATTGTTCACCCAGTTGGTCGGTTCGGGACGGCACACCTTATTCGATCGCTCGGATAATGGAGTTCTTACCGCCCGAGGACGTCCCTAGAGGACCTGAAGCTGAAAATTATCTATATACTCGTGTCCGGCTCGCCTGGTACTATCGTCCTGGGGACGTCAGTGACCGTTCGGTCACGGATTCTCGTCTGCTTCTAGCAGCTATATTTTCGGAAGTGTGCGACATCAATCAACTAAGGGGCAAGTGCCACGTGGTCCACCGAGACAAAATATCTGACCTGGCTGGGTGGAAAAAACGTCCTGATCGCTTTTACTTCAATCGTCTCTTTGATCCTTATGTGAAAAAAGAATTTGAAATCATACCCGCCACTGATGTCAGGAATTGTAAGTACTTGGGCAGCTCCCTAGTTACACATACCAATTTTTCCAGTGCCCGATAATATCCGTGAAACTCTGATATCTCGCTACGAGTATGTCGTGGCGGAGAAGGAGGTTATACCTGACCTGACCGATACAGTCCGTCTTTGCGATACCTGCCAGGAATGGTGTGCAACGTAGGTAGTTCAACTCTCACTGTGCCTGTGTTTAACAACATCCCTCCACTAGCCCCGATACTGTACAATGTGACCGGTGCAAGCGGTACTTTCACATGCGGTGCGTACAACCACCCTTGGTGGCAAAGCCCTCTAGAGGTTATGGATGGACATGTGCCCCTTGCTCTCGCCGACATGAAGAAGAGGTACACAGCCATCATGTTCGTCACGCCACACCTGTGACTGTGACAAAGAAGACCAATGCCCCTGCAGTGAGGGGGCGAGGTCGTCCTCGCAAGGATAAATCGCAAGCAGAACGGGAAGAAAATATGGTCGTCAAGCATTTCAAGATGTGGCCATTTCGATATTTTGGGTGAGTTTCAATAGATCTGAATAATAATATTCACTGATTATCATTCAAAGGCAACACACAGTCGCCGAAGATACCCTTGGTAGGAAAATCATTTATCATTGATCTTCGTTGTCAACTTACATACTGCATTTGACAATCAGATCCGGACGATTTGATCTTTCCCCGCACTGCCACTCGCCATGGCCCAAAGTTTCAGGCAAACGTCGCACCTGCACCTGAATTAGATATTAATCCTTCAGGTCAGTATCAATTTTTCCTTTGGGAAAAACTTATATCCTCCCAACAGAACCTGACGAAAGAGGGGGTGACAATACAATCGAGAATTTGGGAATCATTAATACCCTTACGGACGCAGAAAGTGAGTAGTTGCTTCTATTCCGTTAACTTCCCCAAAACACTCAATAGAGTAGTTGCCGAAGGTAATACGCGACCTTCTCGACAGAATATGTCTAATTGGCCTTAAAGTGGAAGCATGCAAAGCTAGCTTGACAGGCGATCCAAAGCTTCAGTCTAGTGTTGACTGGCTTACAGAAGTTATTCGACGATTTTCCGAAGCTGCCCTGGCGGCAAAGCCATTGACATCAGTCAACATGAAGTTGCCTTCACGTTTGGAAAAGGTATTATCATACCTGTCTCCAGACTCACCATTTACTGAAACTTCTCAAGTGGAAGAAATATGAAACACTATATACGGATCGGGAATGGAGTGAGGACGAGGCTGACGCTTTCGATGCGGCAATCAGTATCCATGGAGCTGAGCTGCGTGCGGTCCAAGAGCAAATTCCGAGCAGGAAGATGCCCGAGCTGGTACGCTATTTTGGTTTGTGGAAAAGGTCGGCAGCTACACTTCAAAGTTGGTTGACCGACGGAACTGACAAGGTCCCTGCAGCGCTAAAGTCGGCGAAGAGAATCGCCGCCTTGCCAAGGGTGGCCCTCGCCAGAAAGTGAAACATCGGAAATTTGAGAGCCCAGAACAAGCTCTAGAAGGCCAGAGAGTCGGCCTTTCTGACGAGGAAGGTTCCATTATTGAACAGCCTTCCAAGCCACCAACCTGTGCAGCGTGCAGAACACGAGAATCTACCACATGGTGGAAAGCACCCAAGGGCCTATCAAGTGACATCATGTGTGACAGCTGTGGAACTGGCTGGAGGAAATATGCAGATCTAGTTGTGCGTCCCCTACGAGATGAATCGATTACGTCTGGGAAGTCGAGATCGGACAAACGGGAGGGCACGCCTCTCGTTGGACCCTCGGCGAAGCGAGCCCGAGTAAGGCTCGTGTTCAGACTTTCATTACACATCCTACTGATCACACCATAGACATCCACATCTGCCGCTTCAACTCCTCCCCCAGCTGTAGGCAATGTGCCGCAAATTCGGTGTATGGTTTGTATGAAGAATGGACCGATTGGGAAAGTTCTCAAATGCAAGAATTGTCTACTTAGAGTCCATGCTGGTGAGTTGTTCAAAATAAGTGATCAATATTATCATGTATTCAAACTAGGTTTAGGTTCATGTGGTGAGATGGCTGATCCCGCTCAGTTGGAGCAGTGGACATGCGAATTATGTCGTAACCAAGAAACGCTCGAGGCTTCCGTGGTATGCAATCTTCATCTCTCATGTTAGATCAGCTGTCCTAGCCTCCCTTCAGATTCCTGACTGCCTCCTGTGTCCCCGTGCGACGGCGGAGGAGAGAAAACGTGCCCCATATCCGCCCTCCGATTCTTTTCTCCGTGCATGTAAACCTACCGAGGGTCAGGGTTGGGTGCATGTCTTGTGTGCCGTGTTCACTACCGAGTTGACATTCACGGATGCATCCAAGCTTCGGCTCGTTGAGGGTCTAAGCACCATATCTCGACATCGTTGGGCCACAGTGAGTTTAAGGTTTTATATCTCGACCCTGATAAGTTGACTGTGTTGCGTCTCCAGAGATGCAGTATCTGTGCCAGACACGGTGGTTCTGTCCTACGATGTAATGATTGTCCAAGAGAGTATCATGCCTCTTGTGCCTGGAAGGAAGGCCATAGATTTGGTTTCGAGATCCAGCCTGTGATACCCTTATCTTCTTATCGAAGGTACACGCTCACGCATCTGCAGGTGAAAAGCAGTCGGAGGGACACAACGATTATGACTACCTTCAAGGGCGAACATGGGTGCATGAACGCCATCATCTCATGCAAAGACCACGATCATTCCAAGCGGGACATATACGACATCTGTGAAACCAATGAAGGCGGCGAAGTAAGTTCTTTCGTTCTTATCTCCCGCATTAGGGAGGAATTTAGCTTTTGTAGACTGCTCTTCAAGTATATTGTCAAGCGTACAAACAAGCACTCGTGGGGCAAGCTCACGCCTTGCTACGTAAGGCTCGACGCCTTGACCAAATACTCAACATGCGAGGCGACGCCATTAATCCGCCGCCGGAGCCTCCCGTACCAGAACCTGAATGTTATCGTTGCCGCTCTCAATATTCTCCTGCATTTTATCCCATGTCACTGAGCAACGGCTCACGCATTGCCTCAAGCGAGTTCACACGTTGGATGTGCCACAGGTGTCATTTCGATATAGAACAGGCAAATGGCTTGAACGGAACTCTCCATCTGGGTCAAGCATATGCATAGACCATATTCTTATTTATTACCGCCGGTAAAAAGATCTAAATGTATACAGTGACAAAAAGGGACAAAAAGGATTCAAGGAGATTCGACAAGGAAGGAAATAAACGAGATCAGAAAAATATACATAGGTAACTGAATCAGCCTCTCCAGCTCTTTCCTACAGGGGGCGCCTCGTTGCTGTTCATAAGAACTCTCCGAGGTCCACCTTGGGCCGGTAGGAGAGGCTTCGCCATAGGTCGTGATCGCGACGTCGAAAAACCATGCGATTTAGATGGAGGTTTCGTGACCTTCTCGCCCATAGAAGCACCAGTCGGTGATATCCTCGAATGGGATATGGATACCTTGTTCTTCACCTTGATAGTGTTTTCATTCTCAACACCGGCTGAGGTCTTGTTATATCCGATCGCCACATGTGGACCATGCACAGCCTTCGCCTTGCCTTTCTCCTGAGTTGTGGATCGCCTGTGATCGGGTTTGAGGATGCGCCCTTTCGTCGTAGTTGTACTTTTGACTACGATCTGCTCTACTTTCTTTTCTTGTAACGGGCTGTCAGGGGGCGACTCTGGAATCCCAAGTTCAGCTGCCAACGACGTCTGAACGGGAGGGACTGCTGGTTTTTCGAAGCCAGGTATCCGTTTGTCATCTTCAACGACAGGCTCAAGAGTTGAAATATCTTCTGATTTGAAGCCAGATGCCATGGGGCTATCTGGTGAATTTCCTAACATCAGGATACGACTTAGAGGACTCGGTTTAGCTGGAGAGTAGGCGTGAATCATGCGCTGTGCAAAAGGTTTTGCGACTGGAAAGAGGCGTTGGGCAGCTTGGGGGGTTGTTGGGAGAGTCGCTTCCTCATTTTCAGGAGATGGTGTCGGGGAAAGGGGGGTTGTACTTTGGGGAGGTGTTTCTTGCTCTCGGTTTAATGACGGTATTGACGCAAGGATTGCCGGCTGTTTGGGCAAAGAAGTGTGTGGAGAAGGTGGAGGGAGCACGAACGATGTTGGGAGAAGGGTCGTGGTAAGTGGTTTGGGATTGAAGGTCAAGGCAGGTAATGGTGGCAGAACCTCTGTTTCATATGAAGGGATGATTTTGGGAGGCGTTACGAGAGACGAACGCCTCAAGACGCGCGTTGTTTTCCTCGCAGCGCTAGTACCTGCTTTTCCTACTCGAACTTTGGCTGGCGATTTTCGAGGTGATTTCTTAGACGATTGACGGACAATGGATAATATTTGTGGTAATGCGGCGGGTTGTGGAGTTGGAGGTAGCTCGGCAAGCATCATATCCACTTGCCAGGAACGCTTTTCATCCAATAATCTGATGCGTTCCGCCTTATGCAGTTTTGGTGATATATTTCCAATATTGTAAAATCGAGGACATACCTGTATCCCCGCTCTTTCATTCCCTAGTTGGATGGTTGCTTCTGTGAACTTCTGACGCTCTTGATCAAGCTCCCTCTTGATCTCATCGAGACGTTCTCGCTCTGCATCACGTGATGGCACACTCATTAATTCCACACTCATCTCGCCAATCTCGCCCATCTCAACGTGCTGGTCTTCAACAAACTTGTCGAACATGGCCCGAGTTTCTTCTGCTTGGGCCGCCGATTGTTGTCGTTGCCGTTCTGCGGATAAACCTTAACTACATCACGATTGAGAATATGACCAACCTACCGAGCTCCTCCTGCAAGTTACGGATCACGTTTTGTAACCGTTGAATTTCGCCCCCGGATGGGGAAAAACTAGGCTGAACCTCAACACTTGGTCTTTGCGACAGTGTCATTAGAATGTCTTTCAGGTCGTTCAAGCCCTTGTTCAATTTCTTGGCAGCGTTATCTGGTGGATGCAAAGGGAAAAGAGTCGTGAGCGTCAACAGAGTGGGCTAGGTAGCGAAAACAGTCAGAGCAACAATTATTAGAATAAAAGAATGCCAATACCTCTTCAGTGTTCTCAGCTGCAGACGGTCGATTACGATATAAGGCTGATTGGATCTCGTTGACAGCAGTCAGGACCAATCTTCGAATAGAGAGATTCTCTGCTGTAAGTTGACTTCTCGCCCTCTCCGCCTCTTCCAAGGCAATCTCCAAGAAGTTCGGACGATCCCCCATCTTTTCTGAGCGAGCCAACACGGAGACATTCGCACATTGTAGACCGCTCGGTATAGTCATGAGTTTGGCTTGTGCGTCGGCAATCTTTGACCACTTTTCAGCCATGCGTTCATTGTCCTTCTCCTTCTTCTTCAGCTCGGTTTGATGGGTTGCTCTAACGCCCTGAAGTATTGTGCGAGTGCGCTGGAGTTCAGCAGTGGTTTGCTTGTGAGCTGTCTCGCTAGCTTGCAGTGCACGATTTGCAGCGCTGGCGAATGAAAAATTATCAGCTTCTGGGCTGTAGGGTTTTTGAAAAACGAGACATACGTCAAACGTGATTTGTGGACATTCATCTCTCGTTCCGCGTTTGCAGCTGCTTCTGTTGCGTCCCTGTGCAGCGATCTCAGACGTTCGTAGTCGTATGTAAGAGTTCGGAGCTTCGTTGTTAATTCCTCTGTCCTAGACATGTCTTCCTAAAGCCCGGGTCAAGTTGTAATTCATAAGACTAAGTAAGACCTACCACACGTTGACTCAACATTCCTAAGAGACATTTAACGATTCGTTCCGAGTCAGAGTTCGTTATTTTCCCAAGAACTATACCAGGAGGCTGAACGAAGCCGTGAGCCACCAACTGAGAGTTGATGTAGTCTATACTCAAGGCTGAATCGTCGATGGAACGGATAGAACCGTCGATAGAGGGAGAAATCATGTCAGACAACGAGACCTCACATTGATCTCCATTTATGGGGGTCTCTATCGTGATCAACATGGCCAGCTGAGGGTGGTTAGAAAACGGGGACTCGATGTGTTGACGTCCAGGTCGCGTAAGATCACGTGCCCGTGTAAGAGTTATTTCCGTCAGATCTCGAGTCTTCAGCTTATCTTGACCAGTCGACCAACCAAAATTCCACCTTTCAACAAACCCTAATCATATATAACGGGTCCTCACATTGTTGGACAGGGAAGATGCACGAGTAAGTATCTAGACCGGTCCAGCACAATCTATTTCAGTGCTATATTTAGGTTCAGTAGGGATCACATTGCGTCGCTACTCAGTATCACTTGACGAGGGTTAAGTATACATCGACGTCTGTCGGCTGTTAAATGTTGAATGTTGAACGTTGAACGTTGAGCGAGCGCTGCGAGGTTGGAGAGCTCTGAGATCTGAGATGTCGTTCTTGAACTTGGCAACATAAACGCCGAGAGATTACATAATCACAGCTCAGTGCATCGCCAACGTTCAGGCCAGAAGGTCGAACGACGGCTCACGGTCACTTCTTGCCGTTGCTGAATATCTGGCGGTTCTGACCCTTCCAGACAGACACTTATGCCTGGCGTTACAGTCTTGCCCAATTCCCCAGGTTTTCCTGGTTTCGGTTCACCGCAAGTGGGTAAGACGACGCCGACTCTACTCCCGGATAAGCACCAAACGAATACTGCATCAGCGAGCCACAGCAGGGTCAATTCGCAGAATAATGAGATAGACCCTTCAGCCATCAAGGAAAATGCGATTAGCCTCGTCCGGAAGGAAACCCTAGGAACGTCGTCCACTAACATGCTTGCGGTGGCACAAAAACAGTATCTCGCCGGAAGGGATCATGAAGGGAATGGTCAGCTTGCTGAAGCATACAAACATTTTGTCATGGCAGCCAGCCTTGTCAGAGGGGCAATGGATCACCCAGATGCGCAGAAGGAAAAGGTCAGTTTGTGGGCTGGAATGGATGCGTCATTGAAGGTACGCCCCTTTCAAATCGTTGATTGACTGCTTTTCTGACCCTTTTGGTCCTAGACTGATCTGGGAGAACGTTTAAAGTCGGTGGAGGAAAAATTGAAAACATTTGAACCTACTCCATCGTGCGCATCTGATTTCATGCCTTCCAAGATCTAGAATTCATCTAATACTCACCAGTCTCCGTGAGAAATCAAGTGTTGCGTCCATTGCCGAACGCAAAAAGGCCCTTGAAGGTAATGGCTTATCTATAGGAAGCCCTACAGCTCTCCAACGTTTCTCTCGAACCATCTCCGGATCGACTCCGCCAAGTTCACCGAACCAAATCTCAACGTCTGTTCCGACGCCAGAAACGGCTTCGCCACAGTCCGCTGTGGCTCTGGCGCCTCCTTCACCACAAACCGTCGTCTCGGTCTCTTCAACTTCGTCCCGCCCTGCCTCTCCGATAGCCTCATTTTCACAGGCCTTTCCACCCATAGAAGAGATTGAAGCACCCTTCAACGTTACATTAAATCCTGCATCAGTGGATTCTTCATCCCAAAATGGAACGCTAGCTCCTGTCCGAATAGAGAAGACACTCAGCTCACCAAGTCCCTCAGCCGCTACCTCCTTCCTTAACCGATCCGGATCTCCTTCCACACATTCTCTGTCTCGTCCAGCTTCCAGCTTCTCAATTCTCACATCATCTACGCTCTCGCAGCAGTCCACCACCAAACCACTAATTCCAGTATCGGGGACTACAACTGCGCATGAGCTCCTTGACTATTTCGATCATCATAAAATCCTCCTACTCGATGTCCGAAACAGATCCGACTTCTACAATGGGCATATCGAATACAGAGGTGCCGCTGTAGCTTGTGTTGAACCCTCTATATTTCGGGACGAGAAGTACGTTTGAGTACAAATATCATCTTATAAATCGACGATTAACGACGTCGGACAGCTTAACAATCTCAGAGCTTGAACAAGCCATGGCGACTATGCCATCGGTAGAAAGATCTGTCTTCTCAAACCGCGACAAATTTGAGATCGTCGTGCTCTATGATGATCACTCCAAAGATCTCGGAGCCAGTAACACACCGTTATCCATACTTCACCGCCTCATCGTACGAACCTCCCCAAAACTTCTAAAAAGGCAACCGATGCTTCTTGTGGGCGGGTACAATGCGTGGCGGCGCGCTCTGGGCTCCTCGGACGTTTCGAGTACAGTTTCTTCGGAGCCTGCGGTGTCAATAGCCCCACCTAACTCTCCACCCCTGAGCAGGACCGCGTCCAATAACCCATTCTATGTGAATGGGCTTGCTTCACCACCCATATCCGCCAAGGGTTTTGCACTTGATCAATCTTCAAATAATAGTACGCCTGTCCATCACCCAAATCTACCATTAGATTATGGTTTCGGTCATACAAGGTTTGTCGGGAAACTCCCTTTATCGAACTGTTCTCACCTTTTCCTTCCAGATATCCTGCAGAGTCGTCATTTAATCCTTACATCTCACCTTTAAGTAGCGGGGCTACGCTCCGGCCGGTCATCGCACAACATCCCTCTTCCTCCGCGACAGGAAGTAGCGACAACGTAAACTCACTGATCTCCAGCGATTCCTCCAGCTGACTCGTCATTCCTCTAGCTTTCCTCCCCTACCACCACCTACACCAGTCTTCCATCACCATTTTCTTACCCTACACTAACATCTATGTCCACCCCTGTGTCTGGAATTGCATCACTCCCTCAAGCATCTATCAAATCTTCACAGTTATCACGCAAACGAACGGATTACGACGACCTATCACAGGATGCAGTATCTGACCTTCGTATGCGTGCACAAATAGCATATCCTGCACTTTCAAATCCGCCGATGTTGCAGCCACCGCCTCCGGTAGCATCATCGACGCTCGAGCGACAAGATCCTCGTCCTCGGATGTCCGCAACAGTCATGGCACCTAGAGTGCTCAGAATGCCGTCCACTTCTGTATTTCCCATCTACTATTGGGCAGAATCACTAAGCCCCGTTTGTGGGCTCCATAACCTCGGTAATACATGTTATATGAACGCAACATTACAATGCCTGTATGCTACAGCACCGTTCCTAAGCTTCTTCAAGGGTAGATTTTGATGCTTGTACCCTGTCGTTGTTAGGCTAACGGCGGTTTATGCGTACAGATTACCCGTGGCACCAGTGTATCAACATGGTTAATCCTTTGGGATCAAAGGGTTTAGTCACAAAAACCTTCGAAGCGCTTTTGAAAGATATGTGGGCGAAGAGGGAATCCAGCATCAGAGATCAGCTCTTTAGGTGCCTGGTAAGCTCTCTTTTTCCGTAGTCTGAGCTCATCTCTCATCCTCTCCCCTTTTCCATTAATCAATCCAGACAATGGTACGAACGAAGGATCGGCAGTATGAAGGTCATAACCAACATGACTCTCAAGAGTTCCTCACCTTCCTTCTGGACAAAATACATGAGGACCTAAATCGGATATTGACTAAACCGACTGAACCCACACTCACTCCAGAAGAAGAATATGCTTTGGAGTTGCGAGATCCTCGAAGGGCTATTGATGAAGAATGGACTAAATGGCGGAATTCTAACGACAGTATCATCGTCGACCTCTTCCAGGGACAGTTCAAAAATCAGCTCCGGTGCTCTATTTGCCAAAGGGTACGCGAAGAACTCCCGTTGTCCCTATCCGCGAGCTAACTTCTGATTGTCCATCATAGACTTCGACAACGTACAATGCATTCTCTATTCTACAATTGTCGATCCCTTCGCATTCGCGTGGAACCGTACATTTACAAGATTGTCTTGATAATCTTTTCCGCACGGAAGAGCTTAAGGGAGACAACCGTTGGTAAGCTTCAAATTCTCCTCAATCATGAGGCTCCTCACGTCATGTTATTTCCAGGGATTGCCCTTTGTGTAAAACGAAGCGAAATGCTACACAGCGTCTAAGCTTAGCTCGTCTGCCACCTATACTGGTGATTCACCTAAAACGATTCCAAACAAGTGGCAGCAGTGCGGGGAAAATCGACACTTATGTTCATTGTCCAAACAAATATCTGGAATTTCGCGCCTCCTCTGACATGCCTGATGAGCCGCGCGGTGGTCCTAGCGGAGACCCTCGGACCCAGGTTGGACCTTACAAGTACGAGCTGTATGCCGTGACGAACCACCGGGGGCAACTGAACTCAGGGCATTGTGAGTCTTCGTTTTCCATGAGAATTCTGTTCTTGCTCACACGTAGCAGACACCGCTCATGTCCAATCATGCGGAGATTGGTACCACATCAGTGATACAAGTATCTCGAGACTAACAAGTCCAGTTGTGGTGAGTCCACTCAGCATTTTTGGTGCCATCTATCCTGACAACTTCGCAGACCAATGAGGCTTATGTTCTTTTCTATAAGAGAGTGAATAGATAGATGCATTCGGTGACCTGCTTTCATTGTTTTCGGTCAGATCTATTGGTGGCGTTTTGTTGTTGATATCATTGTATTCTAGACTCTTTGCATTACCCAGGATGTAACTTTATCACCCTAATCGCTATACCATTGTTCGCTTGAACTCGTCATCATCTCTGTTTAAAAAACAAATTATAGCATATTGGCGGAGGCGGTGAAGGATTTGGTGGACCAGTGGTGCCGCTTCCGCCTCGACGTGTGGATACGGAGAACGAGCCGGATCCCGATGGGCCACTGAGGGCAACGAAGAGGCTGTGGATTTCCTGTGAAGGATTTCTTTACGTGATGTTGTAATTTCAGAAGTGTGGCGTGTAGCATCTATGGCAATGACATTCTACCGACAAGCTCAGCAGTGTCATTTATCTAGATGACCTGATTTCCGTGGTACTCGTAAAAGTATCCCGGGCCAGTCAGAAGCAAACTCGACACGACCATCCTCAATCGCTCTCCATCTCTTCCTCCTCCTCCCCCTCCTCTTTGCCTCTGGAGCGCATCATGGTGGTGATCATGGGTGCCATGTTCTGTGAAATTATCACTCATTGCCGTACATTTACTTGCATACTACAATCACGGTGATCTAGACCTTGCACGCACTTTCTCTTTTTTTTTTTTTTTTGAAGACCATACCGCGCCCTCAACAATCCTTACTACCCTATACCTTCTCCTCCCCCCGCAGCATGGTCTGGGTCTATACCCACTCAAACCCCGGAAGCTTCCGTCCAGTCTTCAGGAAGCTTGTCTTCATCTCGGAGCACACCCGTCCAGGTTTGTAACACTAGTTTCTTTCGAGTGGCCTTGTTCCCATATTTCGGGTTTGACATCCCTTGATCCAGGGCTAAACTGTCATTTATACACCATTTCCATCTCTCTCGTACTACAGACCTGGTGAATGGGGTGTCGCGGTTTTGGATGACCCGCTCACATTTCAGCTTCCATATCAAATGGGCTGGTTCAACCATTAGAATCCGGTAGAGAGTCTCGATTGCCCGGTGAGTAATTTACTCTTTTCGTTCTCGAACTCGGTTAAGGGCTCCGATTATGGTTCCCAGGACTGGTTCATACCATGAGTTAGGCCGTTTTCTTTCCCACAGCGCTTTCGTCTCCTGCCAGATCTCGGATTGCCCTGGGGTTTCACATTTTGTCAGTATGTGATCCATTGTTTCCTCCACTCCGCAGTGCTTACACACGGCCCGTTCCTGGAGTTCAGGTTTGAACGAGGGCCGGAGCCAGTGGTCCCCGACCATGTATGCATCATGTGTCGTCATCCATAGGAAGTATCTAGCTTGTCTTGAGAAATCCTTGTTCCTCATTTTCTTCCAGATCTTAGACGAGGTGGGCCTTTTGCCAAAGATTTCTTCAGCACAGTCCATGGTATGTTCTAAATTATTCGTTGTTCTTGTACGTGACGGTTTTTTGAGCTTCATCTTTTTTGCTCTTATTGCTTTGTATGCGAGTGACTGACTTATTTTGTTCAGTTTAGCTCCAGTGACTCTTAGGGTGGGGTCTATAGCGAGATTTAGGCCAATTGCATCCTCTCTAGTGGCTTCATCCGCCAGTCGGTCGGCACCCTCATTCCTCGCCTGCCCGCTGTGGCCCTTTACCCACTTCACGCGTGTTCTGGTACGTCTTTTGCGTACACGTTCGATCGCCAGCTGAGGTAGACCTGCGTCCGCAAAGCAAATATAGCCGGTATCTTCTCTTGTCAGCATATTAATGACATAATTAGAGTCCAGCTCTATGTTCAGGGATTTGTTGGGCTCGGCGGCTTCAACTGCTTGCTTGAATGCCAGTAGTTCACCTGTCTGGTTTGATTGGGGTAGCTCAGGGGGAACTTTTATGCACATGTTCCGTTCATCCTCCTCTGCATAGTAAATTCCGGCACCAGCACGTTGCACGCACTTTCTCCTAGGATATTATTACGAGGTCAGTGACAAATTTAGTTGCATCATAGTAAAAATTGTCAGAATCCAAGTGTTTCTACGTTAGTCACCAGCAGCATATCACATCGACTCATAAGTATCGCTTCCTCAACAAGACCTGACCATGTACATTGATCTTTGAAACCGTTGAACTGTGGACCGACAACTATATACAATCTAGTACGAAATCGAGCCGGCGACAAAGACACTAGAATGATTGCCTCCTGGCTCCGCCCATCTACTCGCTCTGCCGGCCTTCGCAGCGTGTGCGGCCTCGTCCTCCTGAGCTTTAAACTCCCTCTGCCTTGCGCCACGTACTTTTTCCAGACTTTGTCTTCAATGTCATGAATTTCTCCATGATCGGGCTGCTCTCCCTTTCAGGGACCTTGCCAAGCGTCATGAAATGATTGAGTGCCGGAATCTTCTTGTTTGACTAAAACAGATGCAGGGTCCTTCAATATAGTCCGACGATTTGCGTCGCAGGGGTGCGTGCCTCTTCGTTTTGTGTTTGTGTTTGTGGGTTGTGTGTAACTTTCCATAAACGATCGTCACTCTTCAACTCAACTTGTTCTCACTCACATACAAGTGACAGTATTTTTGAGTCCTTCGAAAGGATTTTCCATTGTCCAATTTTACAGATGCAGGTTGCAGTCCTTCAACCCATAACTAACGATAGTTGCAGTGCTTACACCCCCGTACAGCCTTCCTGTGTCCCACCTGATATCATCCATGAAATACTATATTGCGATGTCAGCACCCTCCTCCAAGCTGCGCTTACCAGTAGGGATTGCCAATCTTTGGCAGAATCCTTCATTCCATTTATAGAACGGAGTTCGACGATGAGGGAGGGGTCCATGCGGTCCGATCCTGAAAATTTATAAATACGACTACTGACAGAATTTTCGAGGACGAGTAGAGAAATGCCTGCAATTACTCGCAGCCCATCCCTCCAAAGCTTGCCACACACGAGTGCTCCGCCTCGAACTTTTTGACACTATCAGCGGTAATGACGAAGGGCCGTTCCTTGATATTGTTGCTGCCGCGTTGTTGCCTGTGACTCAACTCAAAGTTTTGAAACTTGTTTTCTCTCCCATGATTGATATAAGCTGTTTACTTCCTACCCTACAGTATGTATGCCTTTGCCTAACAATGGGGACCTTCATTAACTATGTGGCAGGCGTTGCACTTTTTCATTGAGAACTCTTGAGGACTATCATGGTTCCCTCAAGCTTGGATCATATCAAATGGGCTCAATTTCATGACAACCTCCAAGAAGTCCGTTTCTACGACTACAGCGTGGAATTGGAATGGAAGCTTGACTAAAAATCCATTAGTCTTCCACAGTGCTCTCTACGGCTTTGTCATTGCTACCAACGCTCGAAACTCTTGTGATGTACTTTTCGAATGGAAAGCAAATGACGGCCGTCAGTTACGAACAAGAGCTTCAGTTGGCAAAGTCATGGAGAGAAGCTTGTCCACGCCTCAAGTTGATTAGTTTTCTGGGTGGCAATCTGATCGGACGCGACGAAAAATCTGGAATTTGGAGTATAGTAACCTAGAAACCCTTGAATAAGTTCGATTGTATAGAGTACAAGCAAGGATTTGTTTCTTTTTGTGCGATATATGTAACCCCGGATTTATCTTGATCAATGTCCGACCCCCTCACAGGCTCAATATCCAATGAAATCCTCTCAGCAAAAATATATTATCGCTGAGCTGATCGATCTACGTTTGCAGCCGCCAGAAATCCAAAGCTTCTATCCGAGGGTGATAAAAATGGAGTTTGACAAGGCAGTACTAGTAGGTTGCAAGCCATTCAGTATATTTGGTTGTGTCCTGAAGAGGGTATAGTATGGTATAAGAGGGAAGATGAGGAGGATGAGAGTATGTGGAAGGCACTACTACCTTCACAAATCCTTGAAATAGATGTCAAGGTCGTCAACATGGTCAAATGGTGCGATTGCACCAACATAACCATCAGGACGAATAACGACCACTGCGCCTGTAGATTCGACTCCGTACTTTATATACGCGCCTCCGCCTCCAGTTCGCGTCGGTCTATCGACATATACTCTATGACCAAAAACAATCAGATTTTGTGTCTGACTTGACCAGAAAGTTAACTCACTTCGACCAATGAGACCGGAGGAGCTCAGGCGCATCCGTGTATTGGATGTTATCATTGTGTGAGGCAATGGATATTATATCAAACGCAGTGTAGATATCGCCGCCAGGAGAATAGCGTTTCAGGAAGCTATCACTTGCCCCCATATCTGCCGCAAGATTATTTAACTTTATTCTCTGACTAGCATCGGATAAATCGCCAGTGAAAACGAGGACCTTGAAGCGGGTATTGGAAGGCAGGAGAGTTTGGAGCTCGAATTGACGGCCGTCCGCAACGCGAGTTAGTTGTCGGGCAGGTACTCGCATCCCAATAACTAGGCCCTTGGCCACAGCTTGGTGGCGTGTCTGTACAATAGAGGATTCTTGGTAGCAGATACCGATACCGCTGGTAAAACTACTAAATTGACGATATGCGCTATAGGAAATTTAGTCAATGCTGTTCAGAAGTCGTGACTGTATAGTGTAGATATGTACCGTTTAAATTCTGTTGCAGAGATACCGTCATGAGCATCGGTGGATTTGATTTTACCAGAAAACATCTTTGCATATTGCTTGTCGAAGTCAATTAAATCTTGTGCGTATTTCCTTCTCTCTAGCTCATACTAGATGGTTGCGCAGATGGTGATTAGAAGGCCAAGGAAGTTGTTCAAGTGCACCCAAACCTCACCGTCTTGAGTAATGAAGGTTTTGCCCAGCGTCTGAGGACATGGACTAGCTTCCAGGCTTTGAAGTATCAAGATAAAAAGAGGTGGCGTGGAGTTGAGGCTAGAAACTTACCAAGATTGTGTGTGTCGCTCATGCTTGCATTCATACCCTGACCTATTCGGACACAGTGAATATTGCTTTCTAATAGGGCATACCGATAACTATGCACCTGCTTTGGGCGAATGTGTGTGGCATGCATCCCCCGCAATGAATACTCGATCATCGACGGAATAGCTGGTAGCCACACGTTGTCCAACTAGAAGTGGTCTCAAGACATGCAAAATGGAAAGATGTCGAACGCACTTCTATATATCGTCCACCAGTCGATGTACTTCGGCTGCCGAATCGTGTAAGGTGCCATCGACTTCCGGGCAACCTAAGGTACAAGATCAGATCAACGATGAAGTGATGTCTTCGAGAAAACTATGTACGAACGTCGAGCAACTTCTCAGGCCCCATCCGATCTTTATCTACGCGTCCATTTGCGACGTCGATCGCATCTCGATTTCCTAATTGAACATACAGCCGAACCATGTCCCCTTCGCGTGGGATTAACATGCAGGACCCATGGTTAGAATGGATCGCACATTTGTTGCGAATTTCCGGGAAATCGGTATCAGGTATCATGTCAACGACACCCCAAACATAATCGGTTTGTTCACCTTCCATACTGATATCGAGAGTCTTTCTGACCCATGAATGGGCGCCTGAAAGAGAGACCGTGTCAAGTACACTGATTTTGGCGGCAGTGGCGGACACATACCGTCTCCTCCGATCACGTACTTCGCATGAACGACTTCCGTATCAGTCTGGCCCTCAAGCGCATCCATGTGCTTTAACACTATCTATTGGAGGGCAATTAGTCAGAGAAAGGGAGAAACAGTCATCCAATATCAAACGTACGCGAACGGGATATATATCGGGATTTGTTGAGTGTTTCTCGTTCTGAGAAATTTGGATGGAGACCGGCAAAACTGGGCGACTAACTTCCACTCCGTGTTTCTTCATTGAATCCAAGAATATGTCCTCGATTGCACCCTGATGCAAGGTTGCCTGGAGACGTAACGTCAAGTTCAGGATTGGAAAGAACAGGATTCTGTAAAGTACCTCAAACGGGTAAGGAGTCGTATCGTCTTGAACATTAGGTGTCTTATCGGTTAACTGTTGGGGCTTCAGAAAACTTCGTGTTACGGTACAATGTCAAACGGACCTCGATCCCCCCAATTTCAGGGTTGGGGTCATAAAAAGCCTGATGAGCAAGTTATCGGGAACTCTTTCAGGATCAGGAATTGTACCAAGGCAATAGATTTACAATTTGATGCAGCTGAGCAGCTTCTGCCAACAAACGGTCCGCTAGGCCGTAGCTCTAAAACACGGTTAGGTGGCATACATGCAAAGCGTTGATCATCAACCTGCAAAACTTCGATGGTTCTTGGCTGAATCCCGTCTGCTTGACCAGCAGAAACTTTGACAGGACTACATTGGACATCAGCAATTTGTTCGAGCAATGAAAATTTAAAATACGATTGACCGTTTGTCAACGATGCGGACGTTGATCCCCGCCTGTGCAAGCGCATTACATGCCATGAGACCGGCCGGACCAGCTCCAATAATGAGGACATCTATATCCGAAGTCTTGACAGTACTGGTCGGCATGAGGGCGAAGGTTTAGGAGTCTAAATGAAGTATATGGGAGCTTGAGTGTTGCTGGATTTATACTGGAAGGGATGGGGTACGGATCTTGTAAGTATTACAAAAACCAGTGTTGATATAGATTTTGCGATTCCTCATGCCATTGCTTAATGATGACGCGGAGGAACAGATGTCATTAGCGTCCTGCCATGACAAAGTGGTTCGACGGCACGAGATGTCCTTTTCCATGGTGTCCTTGGCTTCGCAGTTCTCAACTTGGCAACAATGCAGCTCTGAGCTTGGGTTCACGAGGGAACCAAGGGAAAAAATATCAGAATTGGCTATGATGAAGTCTGGACATGATCAACTCATGATCTCATATGCTCGAAAGAACCGGGGTGAATGAAGACTTACCTACCACAAGAAGATCGATGAGACAGTTGTCCTGATGCAGATACGCCCCAGAGTCACTCCTTACCCCCTAAAAACTTTGTCATCTTGTTTTGTAATTCTGCACATGAGCAGTCCATTCCCACCCATTCCCAGGAATTGCCACAGATAGCAGCACCTGTCTGTGATTCGGTTTCGGGTGGCGAAATGGAGAACAAACTTCAAACAAACGGAAGGACTTACGGGGAACTTTCCATACTAGTATCTTGGTGCAGGTTGGCTGCAAGTATAGTACTCAGTACTTGTGGAAATTCGTCAACGCTCGTTGGGGTTAGGATCTCACATTTGTACATGACCGCGCGGCGCGAGGTGACCAGTTGGAATGGCGTCCGGCCCGAAGAAACCGTCCCTTCTGACTTCAGGTCATTACTAGTACTACTAGCTCGTGTTGAACGAGATTGAACACTGTGAATACCCTTCGAAGGAGAATCCATATTCCAGAGACTGAATGTTAGCAGACCCCCAAATGACTTTTTGTAAGGTTAACGTCCATGACCGACAGGTAAACGACCTGGCAACTCCTAAGTTAGACTTAGTCCGGAACTAGTCCTCTTGTGGTTTTTCCAAAAGTATGTTCCGGTTGTACGTACTATTCAAAAAAGCTCTCGTCTCTTTTTCCGGTCATGCATAAGATAGTTTCGTCACCCCATGTTTTGTGAAACAGGGTACTAAGTACATCTGTAAAATAAGTTTGTGGCATGCCACATCATATATACTTTGAGCAGACGGCGCTAATAAACTTATGGCTTCCAATGTACACCACTGGACAACCCATAAGTACTGTATACGTAGCCTATTAATGATGAAAATTCCCAAGACCTCCACATCGATGACTTGGTAGAGAGGCTGAAGGTTTTACGGCGGAGCGCAGTTGAAATTTTTGACATTCCGAACGATGTATTATGAGAACAAGTATCCTTCCGTCCTTAGAATTTCAAGTTTCACTTCCGTCTCTTGCTCGAAAGGGACCACCCAGATCATGGTTCCTCATATTTACTTGGCTGGTTCTATGACCCACACCTGGCTGTCGTAAAGTTTGGGCTCTGTTTATTACGGAGCCGAAAGGAAGTTCTAAAGTGGAATACTAGTGGATGCGACCCATGCTCCCAATTCAGTCCTTCATCAGGTGAAGACTGAGACGATAACAGTTTCCGAACTTTTCAATGCAAATGGGGGTCGGACTTCGGCGAAGAAGCTTTTGTAATCTCGGCAAGACCGGCAGCGTCAAAATTTCAACTCCGATGACGCCCCAAGTCTTAGTCTAGGTACAACAAATGTATAGAAGTTAAGATCAATGTGGAGTATCTGTGTTTTCCTATTCAATATATATCAGGAGACTGTAGTACAGGTGGCTCACTTTAGCGCTGCCAGGAACCAGAGTGGGAACTTCAAAAAACTTTGTTCGCAACGTAGAAGCCGAGCCAAGGATTTTCAGAGCTGCATTAATTCGAAGTTGGTTCTCGTTGTATAAAGCGTTTTGGAGCTGTAGATTTTGTCGGTGTGAATTGTGTAAGCAGTGGCATCAACTCCGTTGACGCAAGATGGCAAAACACGGCAGATACAAAAGACAGTGGCGAAGGGATCATGGGGCGAGGGATTATGTGAAATGTAAACGAACAACGATTGTGCACAAAGTGTACATGATCATATGTAATTAAACGACCATCAGAGGTAACACTGGGATACAGGATCTTTCAAAATTTGCACATATACATGTAATAGGGGTATCAAGAGCAACATTATTGACATCTAAGACGTACCCTTCCTCAGGAAAGACGTACTTGCAAACCAGGATGACTAGTGAATTTAAACCTCGTTGAAAAGCACGGATTGAGAAAACTCCGTTTGCTCAAGTCCTTGTTTCGTCGTCAGAATGTCCTTGACCTGGAAGTGCGGATAAACTTCCCTGAAAAAGCAGATAAACACTAATCATACCTCTTTGGGAGGATTCAAGCCTAGTAAGTACGCCCTTTCCCAGCGCTCAAGACGGCTAACACCGACACATGGTCCAAAATCATAAGACCTGGTCAAGAGTCAGCTATTGGAGACAGCAAGGAGTTAAAGACACACATGTCAAAGCATCTAAGGATCTCATGTATCTTTCCCTGACCATCAGAATGGACTATGTATAAAAACAGGTCAGGTGTCATGCATATACAACACATCAAAAAAACCGCACATACTTGGCAGCGTATAGTCCATCGTTTTACGAACAGTTGCATAGTGAGCTTTATATTTGGAGTCATTCTCATTGAGCTCAGGCGCTCCCTGGTTTTCAGCGCTGACTTTTCGTTGTAGGGCCGCAGATGGCTGAACGGTTTGCTGCGCAGGCTTGCGGATGCTTGATGCCTTCTTGCGGTCCTCGACAGCCTCTTTGTTCCGGGATTTTGAGGTAATCGAAGCAAACTCATCTCCGGAACTAGATGACACCTCAATCTCTTCAACATCAGTACCTTCATCACTGCCAGTCTCCATATATTTCTTCGGCACAACGACGGTCTTAGTTCGCTTGGATTTGACATTCTGTGTCGTAGTCCGCTTCGGCTTTGTCAAGCCAAAGTTGAGCTTCCCTTGTGTAAGGGTTTGAGAGGATTTCCGAGGAGACATATTGGAGATCGATTCGTCGAGAATAAAGAATGTGTAAACGAGATGGAGGGATCAAGGAGTTGGTCACGGTTCGAGTCTACCCCTGATTCGGATTTGAAACCAGATCGGGTAATCTTTGATTGCCGGCTTTTCCAAACTGCAGCCTCAGATGTTTTTTTCTACATGCAATATCCAATGTCCAAATGTCAAACTTTGGGCCCCGGGCTGCCGAAAGATCCACTGCAACCAAGAAAAAAACACACCAGCGTTACTCTTCTCTTCCATAGATAATCGCGAATTGCACTGGAATCGCCACGATGATCACTCTTGACAACAAACACTTCTTTACATTGTACAAGGTATCTTTTGCACAGATTGGGCTCCCGTAAGCTTTATTCAACGATTGAATCTATGTCTGACCATGCCATACCATTCCCTCTGGAAGATTTTTCCAAAATTCCTGGACAAGCAGTACTTGTGCCAGAGTACTTGACCCTCCTATCCCATCGCCTTTGAGGACCGGGAAATGGCAGTCCAGCTCGTTTACGAATCTATGGCTACGAAGAAGAACCTCCTCGTAGTATCGAAGGCCTTTCACAGTATCGTGGAACCACTTACGAGATGCGATATCCATGATATTCCACTTTGAACATGTTCCAATCGGGATAACTCAGACTGAACTTTGACATTCCTCGATGACACAACTGTCGGCGCGTCGGTACGAAGGTAGCCACACATTGTTGGGCCTTTTGCCCGTGTTCCCCGCCTTTTGAAGATATTCTCCAAGCTCGAAGCGTGTCGGATTATACATGCGGCCCGTTTCGATCCGGATAATGATTATGTATGGGGACGCCACTATGTCTTTATCAATCCGATTCAGGACTACATTGTACTTCGGCCATATGACTTTCCTCGTTTGCGACATCTTGGCATCACCCAGGTAGAAACCAATGATGAGGAAGGCCTCAGTAAAGTATGCGGGCTCTTCCCCACCTCTCTCACTCATCTTGTATATGCCGTAGATCCTATGTATCACCATGGGGCAGTTTCTGCCCATCTGCGACATTGTGCTCTCTGAAGACTGCGATTTTGCCTCGCTTGAACTTCAACTAAAGCTCGAGGTTATTGAACTGGCGATCTGGACCAAATTTGTCGAAAGAATCCTTGATCCTGTTCACAGAACAATGTTGCCGGGGTTGTGCATGATCCAGATCACTCGCTATCTCAGACTCCCCCAGAATTTGGCTCACCCCAGACAGCGAGGTGGTTTGTATGACTATCAAGGAAGTACCTAGGAGACGACCATTGTTGAGCGGGATGTGGTAGTTCTAAGATCAAGACGAACTTAGGTTCAATCTCGCTTGGCCGGTAGGTAATGACGAAATCCACAAATAAAGTAATAAAAACACATCGTTACTACAAGAACTATCTATGTCTTAGCGGAGCCCGTCCCACAACTGTTCTCTAGTTCCTCATCCTCTTTACGAAGGCGAGCCATTGTTGCCGCTAGCACACGCCGCCGCCGCTCTTCCCTAGGTTCGTCAAGAGCAACTTCAACAAAAGATGAATCCATTCCTCCAAGGATGTATGTGTGCGCCTCTGCTTCAAGCTCAGACGATGGCTGGTACGTGTCCCCACCCCCAGATAGATAGTGCGTTCCCTTTGCAGCCTCACGCTCAAACTGCGCAACCTCGCGGTTCAGCTTTGAATTTAATTCTTTGAACTGCCACAGGGAGTGAGTTTCCTCATACTCTGTTGGTCTAAGAATATACGCACATTACTGTCGTGATCACCCCATACATTATGCGTAAGTTCATGGCACAATACCCGGCGCACCTCCTTATAAGGCCTAAATCCGTCGTAACGGTCTGTACGAAGGCGTAGCTTTATCTCCTGGCCAGCGTTGACGTTGAGCCCAAGGAGCTCTGGGTGTTCATGAGGGGCAAGCTCAGTGAGAACCCCTACAGAGAACTCGTGCAATTGCATGATGTGTCGAATCGCAGGGTCCTCGGAAAGCTTGGTGAGTAGAGAAAGTGCGCTTGCTGGATTAGGGAGGTGCTCGAGTGGCTTGAGTTGATGGAAACGATATATTAGGAGAGAGCTGTCCGAGGTGCCTGTCGATCGAAGCTTGAGGGTTTTCAGTCTTGCTCCTGATAAGAATGAGGGTGAGGTAAAGGCATACCTTGACCTGAGGTTTCAATGCGCGTTCTCTAAGAATCCGCTCCCGTCTGTGTTGCTCGTTCTCCAATGATTGCATTGACGTCAGTTCCTGGGACGTTGAGCCCATCATCTGGATTTTCAGACCATTCTTGAGCCCAGCCTGCGCAAGAGTCGTCTGGTCCCGAGCGTCTACATCTGAGCCTAAGAGATTCTTGCCCTTGTACAGAAGTTTCTGAAGGGACGCAGGCACTTGCGTCAGCTCTTCCAATCGAGCTTGTAAAACTGACAAGGTGCTGTGAGGAAGCAGAGAGAGTGCATGTGGGATACCGCGATAAGTTACGGTGAATGAGAGGGGCGAACTAGGAGACATGGGCTGCTTGAGGGTATGGAATACACAGGTCGTGTTGTTGAAGTCGACACATTTATGATCGTTGGAGGTGAGTAAGCTTCGGCTTGAAGGCAGTACAAATCGAGATCTGCTGATTCATCCTAGAAGAGATAGATGAACACTTCTGATCCATAACTAGTAAGTAGATGAACTGCATGGTAGATGATGTAGGATAGTATATGGGTGAAATAATGTGTCGAAGAAACCGATCCAATAGTATATAGTAGTATAGAGAATCTCAATTTATCCGTATGGCAGGTAGATTGGAAAAGGTTTTGCGGACTTGTCATAGCAGGCGAAGGATAGTACTGTGGAGAGATAGCAAGATCCAAGTTAGTCCTCAATGCTATCAGGGAGCAGGAGCAAGTCTCTGTCGTTTGCTGACGTATACTGGTGGCGGGCTCGCAGGGCGGGCCTTGGGTTTCAGCTGCAAAGTTCGCGTAGGCAGAGGCCGAACCTCTCGTACAGGCTCCACACGAGATGCAGAAGGAACCCTAGCTAACACACTCAAATCGCTCTGTCGTCTCGATTTCCTCGACAGGGAATGTTCGTCTCTACAGTGTTCCTGAGTTATGGATATTGTTGAACTACTGGCGTTAGGCCTAGAATTGAAAGCTGTTTGGAGAGAAGTACTTATGTTAGAAGGACGGAGGACGCACTGATCCTGTCTTGCTTTTAACTTTTCGTAGCGTCTCCTGAGATCACCATACGCTCTTTCTAGAGATTGACATCGCTCACGGGTGGCGTGCATATCACACTCCAGCATCCTTATCGCCTCACCAGCATTGACATCGGCTGCCTGGAGCTCTTGTTCCATATTGCAAAGTCTGGATTGAAGGTCAGAAGCCTTCTTCCGAGCCGCCCTTTCCCCTTCGGCCTGTGCGAACGCGGCCGACATATGTCTTTCGCACTGTCGCATAAGAATTTCATTGTCTTTCTCGAGTTTTTTGACTTTCTCTTTTGACGCTTTTAGCTCCCTCTTCAGATCGGAGTGACGCGGCGAGTCCAGATAGACGCGTCTAACACTGGACATAACATATTCATGGTACTTCTCGGGTAGATATGTCAACTGCAGTCCGATATGGTCAACACGGATTACGTCGATAGCGAATGAACCCATCTACGAACATCAGGAATTACTGTAAAAACATATATTAATCCCATGGAGAAACAGATTCACACTTACAACAACTTACAAAGATTGAATTGCGCGCGACAAGTAGGGCAAGAAGCCTTCATGGATTCATTATTCGGGGCATTCGCGAGGTCTGCCAGGCACTTTGTGCAATAGATGTGGCCTGACGACACGGTGTGTTTGGAGGGTACCCGGAGAGTGTCTGGCGTGAATTATCAAACGTACCACAGGGTATACAGACAGGTTCTTTGAGTGACGAGAGACAGATGGAACATTCGCCAGGCATGACTTCAAGCTTCAAGCTTCAGCAGTAATCGTGGTTCAATGTGTTGTCAAATGAAAGACGCGATATTGACGCGTGCACGTGCTGTAGTTGCCCTGAGACCGAAATTATATGAAAGGAGAACAAGCAGGGGCAAATAGGGCGCCTGGCAGCAGCCAACAGCGGTGACGAGCAGGAACCCTCTGGCGACATAATTACAGCTACACCCCGTTCTATCGCTTTCTAACTGTCCTTACTCGTCCTACTTCTATTCCAGTGTATGTCTTCAGCCCTTTCTCCAACGTCAGCTATCAATCAAGACCGTTCCCATTCCCGCAATTCTTCACGCAACTCCTCACGTTCTTTTCGTCCTCACAGCCCTTCTTTCTCCCTTGACGATCCAGGTAGGCTCATTATCGTCAGTCTTTACAGGTCTTCTCCGATCTGACTGTGCCTTAGTTACAATCCGGAATCAGGTGTCGACACTGAAACACACTATTAGGCATCAACAGGCTCAGCTGCACTCACTTGAAAATATACTACTAAGTGGTCCCCGAGGACTCCAAGACACCTCTATCGACATGACCTCACCAACGTCCCCACCGTCTTCTTTCGCTTCGATCGAGTCCACTTCTGCCGCAAAAGTAAAACGTAGAACAAGCTTTGAGGTCCTGCAAGGAATCGCTGGGCCCGATTCTAATTTGCCTCTTCCAAGACGTGACGGAGTTGCAGAAAATGGCATCCAAGAAGGTGTGCCAGTAACTTTTGGCGTGGGTGCGGCTGCGTCACCGTACAAACGTACACCAAGCCCCACTCGTACCCTTAGTCGTAGGTGTTCTAATGGCTGGTTTCTTTCGATAGGCAGATGATTATAATTTTGCCTTCAGGGATCCCGGTCGCTTCCGTAGGTCAGTCCTCCCTTGCACCCATACCTCGTCAATACAGGATATTCATGTATGTATAATCCAACCATGGTACTCACAGGTAACGCACGCGCACTAGCAGATGAAGGTCAACCTCCAACACAACGGACCTCGGCAAAATCATCATCGCCATCAGACCCCGATTCATCAAATGTATCAATATCCTTTCGGACGACAGTTCCTCTCTCTCCGAACCATCGCATGTCACTTACACCAAGCGGCACAACCAAAGTCCTGGCGGACCTACAGACCGGAGTGACACATGCGCGGAATGCTTTGGAAAACACGAAAACACAGTTGCGGTTATCTCAGAGGACAGTAGCTCAACTGACGCGGCAAACGGAAGATCTGAAGGAGGGGAGGGAGCGGTTGCGGCTGGAAAATGAAGGACTCAATAATGTGGTGGCGCGAAAAGAGAGATTGCTACAAGAGGTGAGTACGGATATCTTGTGAGAGCAAAACATTTCACCTTGATATCCCTCAGGTCCTCGAGCGGGCACGAAAGGCGGAAGCAGAAGCTACAAACCTAAAAGGCCAGCTCAAGACCGAAGTTACTACTGCTAAGAAGTCGGTACAGGAGATGAAGGCTGCGCTGTCCGAATCTACTGCGCTTTCTCAGAAATCCGAACGGGAGTATATCACGTTGCGGGATAGTATACAGGGCCTTGTAGAGTCATGGAAGGTCGATACGCAGCGGCTGCGGGAGGAAATGCAGAAGAGGGAGGATAAAGTACGGGCAGAGTCAGAGTCAGTTGGACGGAAGTACAAGAAGCTTTTAGAGGAGGTTCAAGCCGCGGAAACAGGTCGTGCCGAGGTGAAGAAATACCACGAGTTAAATGAGACGACGACGCGTCAGGTGGAACAGACGTGGCAAGATGAGATTACTCGGCTCAAGTTGGAGGTCGAAAAGAGCAATCGTGAGACCGAAATCGCCACTGATACTGCTAAGCAAGTCTATCTTTTGGTATGATTTCAAAGCTGGAATGCTCACTAATTTCTTTATAGAGAATTGGCTGCCGAATTGGCGAGGCTACGAAGACTTATGCAGGCGGCTGGAAGAGATAACTCGCCTTCGACGATAGAAACCGCACCTCCATGACTGGCTGCGACCTTGAATCCATTTCTTTCCCTTCGACATGTCACCCTGTGGGTTCTCCATTGACGCCTCACCTAACGATACCATTGATCTAGCTTTCATGTAACATGTTCATATAATCCCCAAGTGCCACCTACCACTTGCTACCACTGTTGTCCAATGCTATTACTATACCCGCACTGCCCTTGTTTATATATATGCCGAGTATGACGCATGTACTGTGGTTGACATGATTATTTCCCGATAATCCAGCGCTTTTGTGGGCGTTTGGGTCGGTTAACTCCCTGATCCATGGGTGATGTACATACATATGTACATAAGACTTCGTTCCAGTCATGGACAACTACATACATACATCAATTTAGAAGTACCTAAGTGTTTCTCGGTTGCCACAGAGTAATTGCGCCACTTGGTCCTTACTCACTTCTTGTAAACTATTACTTGTCCGATGTCCGTTAACAGTTATGTATCACAATGATCGGGAACCGGCATTTACGATCCCGGTCAACCACATATGCTCGAGAAGCAGTATCATAAGGTGACACCTGATGACACAAGCTCTGTATAAAATCGCTCTACAACCCCTGTAGCTCCCTCCGTCACGGCTGTTCCCTGTCTTCCTCAACTTAGTTTCCAAGTCTTATCCTATTATGTCCGTCATCACCACTCCGATCACTGAATGGTTTGGCATTAAACATCCTATTTTCCTGGCTGGGTGTGTAGACAACATACTAGTATTCTAATGACCGCTTGACTCAAGAATCAAACGCTTATGTGTGTAGCATGAATGTTGCGGCAGGCCCGGAACTCGCTGCGGCTGTTACGAATGCCGGTGGTCTAGGTGTCATCGGTGGTCTGGGTTATACACCGAAGATCCTGCGCCAGCAGGTGAGCTGCACGTCACAAGCTCTTCCGGAAGCCCTTCATCGGTATTGCTTCTGTGCAGATCCAAGCCGTCAAGGCTGGCCTGAAGGATAAGAATGCACCTTTCGGCGTCGATCTCCTCATTCCCCAGGTTGGCGGAAACGCGAGGAAGACTAACGTAAGAGCTAGATTCGATTCTGACAACTAAGTATCTGTTGACTCGTTTCCTCCTAGTATGACTATACCAAGGGCCAGCTGAACGAGCTCATCGACGTCATCATAGAGGAGAAAACCTCCCTCTTCGTTTGTGCTGTCGGCGTCCCACCAAGGCAGGTCGTCGACGCCCTTCATAAGGCCGGCATCCCCATCATGAACATGATCGGCCACCCGAAGCATGTGCAGAAGGCGCTCGAAGCTGGCGTCGACATCATTTGTGCCCAGGCGGGTGAGGGTGGTGGACACACCGGCGATACTCCCGCAAGCATCTTGATTCCGGCCTGCGTCGATGCGGTCAAAGGACACAAGTCCCCTCTGACGGGCAAGCCCGTGTATGTTGTAGGAGCGGGTGCGGTCTACGATGGTCGGGGATTGGCTGCAAACCTAATGTGGGGTGCCCAGGCTGTCTGTGAGTTGTTTCGTTCTCCTGTGCCTCCTGACAGCGTTTGATTTTGATTTTCTAGGGGTCGGAACACGTTTCGTTGCAGCTGTTGAGGCTGGCGCGCCGAAGTATCATAAAGATCAGATTCTGAGTGCTGGTTTCGAGGATGCCGTCACGACCCTCATCTACACCGGACGCCCGCTTCGGGTGCGAAAGACTGCCTATGTGCGAGACTGGTGCGTATATCTCACGGTCAGTTTTGGATAGAATATGGATGACATGTATTCATAGGGAAGAGAACAGACAGGCAGAAATCAAAGACCTAACCTCAAAGGGTATCATCCCTCACATTCATGAGCTTGAGAAGCATCCTGAGAAGTCCTTGCAAGGACGGTGAGTTTCTGATTCTTTCTTTGGTGGATTATCTATCTCATCAAGTAGACCCTGGCTTATGGGACGCGTTTCGGCTCTCATTAACGAGGTCTTGCCAGCCCAAGTCATTGTTGACCAGATGGTGGCACAAGCCGCGGGTATGTTATCACTTGGCGGTTCCCTCGTCAAGTCGAATGCACGGTCAAAGCTTTAACTGACAAATGACATTACTTCCGTGTATTTGTATCGTATACCCTCCATATATCTCATGTCGAATGATTGCTGTCTTAAAGTGTTTCAAACAATTGCTGAGGTCGAAAAGCTGATGGATCGAGGGAATATCATGACCGAAGATGTTCAAGTGCAAGTTTCAAGACATCCTAGATCTCCAAGGCAGACCAGATCTCATTCAGTCATAGCTATTTTTCCTTGCGAGTTTCCACGAGGCACCAGTGATCAAAGATTTTACCAATTTGTTTTTGGAGCATGAGAGCAAGTTGAGTAATGCGAGTGAAAGGGCATGCCATACAAGTCATAGATACATAACATGGCGAAGCACGAGAAAACATCTATTTCTGTGTGGGGTAGACCGTTAGGAAAGAAAGCAGGACGTAAGTGACATGACGTACGAGGATGATACCGTCGAAGCGCTGCTTGAACCACGCCATCGTGTCGTCCTTCTTGACACGGTGGGAGAATCCAATACGAGCCTTCTTCTGCTTCCGCCTCGTCACTCGTGCTCCTGGTCGTCCCATCACGACGTAGAAATCCATACCGAAGATACCAATACCAGGGTCATATCGGGCACCCAAATCGATATGTTCCTGAATGCCGAAGCCGAAGTTACCAGTCTCCGAGAAGTTCTTGCGCCTCAACTCATACTCCTTCACCTTCAAACCACGCTCCAAAATCTCCTCTGCCTTGGGGCCACGAATGGTCACATGGACGGCAATCTTCTCATTACGACGGATACCGAATGTACGCACGGTGTAGCGTGCTTTTGATGTGACGGGGGTTTGACCGGTAAGTTGCTCCAACACTTTGGATGCACGGGTCAGACGATCACCAGACTCGCCAACGGAGATATCTGGACATGTTTTGAGTACGAGTGCAGTGGAGAGAAAGTAGCAAACGCACTGATGACCAACTTGTCGACGCGAAGTTCCCGCATGGGGTTGGTGGGCACGGTTTGTTGGTCGGCCTGACAGAAACGCTAAGCAGCATGACGGCGCGCGATGCAGAGAGGCTTACCATTTTCTTGGGGATTGAGTTCTGTCGCTGTGCCTACCTTGCGACCCGTGTTTAGTCTCTGTTTGGATTACGCCCCAGTGGCTTGAACCTTATTCTTCCATGCTGTATATCCTTCGCAATTTGCCGTTTGTGCTCCGAAAATAACAAACTACAACAACGCATCTGTTTCGGCCATGGCCAATTTTGAATGACGTCTTCAAGCATCGGTCGCAAAAATTTACCGATGGACTCACACGAATTCCTCACAAATCCCTCTCCATTATTTCGCGATTGACTTGTAAATCATCAGGCTATCTCCGCTAAGCTTGCTGCGACCTCAGTGAATTTCCATATACAACTGAGTCTTGTAGCTTTCAATGAAATGGACGGTTCTCCGATGCATCGATCGTGATAGGTGTATCATTCATGATTGGATCACACACACAGAACCTATACAATTGCCCTTTCAGGACATCCCCCACCACGGTCTTTGAGAGCCTCCGACGACCAGCCCCAAAACTAGTCCTGTCCATATATACTTTCCAGGGCTTTCGCCAGTCCGACAGTAGAACGCAATCGGTCAGCAATTGGGCCATGTAATGACCGCTCAGGTTTTTTTCTGTTTAATCGATGAACGAAGAAAAAGCATCAACTGAAAATGACGGCTTCCGTATTATTGATGGATATATTATTGCCCATCTTCCACACAAACACATATAAGGAAGCCCATCTTGACCCCTCTCCAGTTAGTCGTCCTTCATTACTGCGACTGTCAAATGCTATCCGTCATGCCTATCTGTGGAATTTGTAGAGAAGGACTGGATGTTCCTGTCGCTTTACCTTGTGGTGAGTCTTTCGCACGTTGAATTGCGTTGCGACAGAAATTGATATTCATCTACTATTCAGGTCACCTATTCTGTGAGGAATGCATATCGCGCGCTGTGGACGCTGTAATACCATTTACAACGCTGCACAGTTGCCCAGTGTGCCATGCATCCTACAACATAGGTTCTCGCTGCCTCTAATCGGTTTTCCCTCACGAAAGCTGATATGAACAATGCTAGCCACTTTCGAAGTTTCATCGGTACCCGCGCAACTACAGCCACATATCCTTCCCAGTATTCGGAGGCTGTATCCAGATTCCCCGAACAACAAGTTAGAGGGGCCACGGACAATTTCTGGCGTGACTGAAATTGCTATAGAAAATAGCCGGTTACACGCTGAGAATGAAGCGTTGAAAAACACTTGCGCTATGTGGCGCAGGCGGGCAGAACTTCACGGAGCTGCAACGCTGGGCCTTCTTGGCTTTGCGCGCACTGCTAGGGACCAGGCTTTGAGGATGCGATATGAACGAGACGAAGTTTATAAGCATTACAATCTTCTCCGCGAGAAGCTGCCTGAGAGCGAGTTGAGTTTATATATTGTTGTTTATATTTGGGAAGCCTTCTGACTTTTTGTCTCTGAAAAGGACGTCCCAGCACCCACCTCCTCCAGCACCATCGACGAGTATCCAACTTCCGCCTTTACCATCCGTTCCACAACCAATAGAGGCTAAACTTGCCCCATCCCTGTCTCGGCGTTCCCAACCCACGTCAACGGTAGAAGCCAAACCGCTACGAGCAACCAAGAGACCAAGGTCTTCTGATACATCGGACTAGACTCCGTTGATTCCAGCGCTAGAATCGTGGGAAACTTTCGAAACCTGCACGGCGCTACGATTCGTCGAATGTTTTGTATACGTTTCACACTACTCGCATCAAACTGTTACTTGGATCCAAGACGCAGAGTCGCTTCTTTATTTGGTTGGCTGATCAACTCGTCGGACTCTGGAGTGTTTCGCATTTCAATAGATTTCATTAAGATACAGCATTTCTGGTCCTCTATCATCACATTTTGGCATCACACTATCACGGCAACTTGTAATTTCAACCATTCAACCATAGGATGTGTACTATCGCTTGCGAAGTACTTTTGATCATATCACTTAGATTTCGAGGGTCTCGTGCCTCTCATCAAGAAGTCAACCTAACTCGGCTTCTAGGCGCGTTTCTAGTCTGACTCTACAGCAGTATCTCTCCAGCGTCGTTTTGATCGGCATACCAAGACAGATGGGGGTAACAGCAACACCTCCGTTTGATAACCCAGCTGCAGATATCATTTTGCGTTCTTCAGATCAACCGTTGCCCACAGATTTCCGCGTCTTCAAGTTCCTGTTATCTCTTGCATCTCCCTTCTTCGCCACTGCTTTTACTCTTCCTCAGCCCTCCGCCGATGACTCAGAGGATGTTCCAGTCATAGAAATGCAAGAGAATGCGAGAACTCTGAGAATGATTCTCGGCTTTTGCTACCCGATCAGTATCCATCGATTACCACGTCTAACCACTCTAAAGGATGCTCGAGCCATCTTGCAGGCTGCGGAGAAATTCGAAATGAAGGGAGTTCAAGAACATGTTCAGGAGACACTCGTGGATGTATTTTTGGAAGACAATCCAGTTTCGGTGTTTGCTATTGCCTGTTATTATGGGTGGAAGGAGGTGGTAAACCAGGCGGCTCATCGTTTCATCGCCCTTCCCATAGATTCAGCTCCTGCTGATGACCCAGAACTCGAACTCATCTCAGCAGCCACCTATCGTCGTCTGTTGCGCTATCGAAAAGAGTGCGGTGAAGTGGCTAGGAATGAAGTATTACGGCTCGCAGAAGCGGGTGCCACCTCGACTGCACCGTGGGGTACAAAGCCGACTACAAGTCATAAATGTATCAAGAAATCTGGTTGTGATGGGGTGAGCAGCTGGTGGGCTGTCTGGATGTTGAACACCGCGGAAGCTTTCATGGAAATCCCGGGAAGGTCAAACGTCGATCTAGAAGCCGCAAGCCCCATTTGCAGGGACTGCAAGCACTTTCTTATACCCAAAGTCCGGAAATATGAACTTGTGATTTTTGCGAGTATCAAAAAGAAGATATCAGCGGTAAATTATGTACACTGAGCTGGACACATACAAACTGAATCTCGCGCTACTACAGGTGAATACCAACATATTGCAGTGATCGAGTTGGGAAATATATCAATGGTAAAATATGCACACCGGCTTGAGCATATACGAACTGATTACTTTCACTACTTAGTAGAACAGATGACAACCACCTCTGCAGCTCGTCGCATAATGAAGATGTTTTTTGTGTTGTCTGGGTTACTGAGTTTTAGCGAAAATCGGCCGCTGAAGCGACCCTTTTTGATTTCTTGAATGCGGCAACGAAGCTAAGGCTAACGCTAAACTAAAAAGTCCAAAGAAGAAATGTCGTCTAAAGAGGGCGAGGTGGGAGGGTGCGCGAAGAAAAGTACGACTACGCGGATACAATTCTAATACGGTTAAATTACCATGAAAACCTATATGTACGGATTGTAAGCTTACTGTACATGAAAAACGAACTTGCTAGTTGGAATATATCCTTATTCGCTTGTTTGTCGTTGAGATCTGCGGTGGGTGATGAGATAAAACTCATCGACTGATAACTGTGGGTGAACCTTACTTCTTAGAGTAGTGACGCGAAAGAATCAATTTGAATTACTGCGGTGATGGCAGTCACTACTCTGCGAAGGGGTATCAGACTGTCGGACTGCTGTGAATGAGCGACTCTGCGCTCACCTGTCTGATGATGATGGTGGTACGAGTGCAAGACCGTTGCACGGATGAAGCATGTAAGGCCCTCAGGCCCTACTGTTCCCGACTCAACATCCGCCAAGCAATGGCATCGAGCCGAAAACGGCCGTTGGTATCTTGATGATTCGTGAAATACATAGATGTTTTGCCGCGCAGAGGCCTCCGAAAACGCTCCTTACCCCCGGAACCCGCGTTTACGTCGAACGTATCATATCTTGGAAACGACAATTTGGTATTCACGTATTACAGAAATAATCAAAGACATTCCTGAGTAATGATGATAAGGACTTCCTACGAGGATTTCAAGTGCAACACTTTAGAAACTCCTACCGATTAGATATCCTGTATCCACGATGAACTGATCGTTCCAATTGGGGACCACGTCAGTATAAGATACTCCTCCTCCTCCTCCTTCAAATGCAGCGTCTTGCTGACACATCAGAGTCCAGTTCTCTTCAAAGTGCAACTTGATTTAGAAAGAGCCCATCAACCTAGGGTATGGCAGTGCATGCTTCTTGATGGTTATACTTACCTTCCCTATCGACAGTACCAAATGGCGTTCGAAGCTCTGGTGTCCATGGTGTTCCGAATGCGGTCCCGTGCCACTAGGCCCATATTATTAAAAGTCTACCCAAGTTGGCTTCTGGGCGCTTTTTGAGTCTCTGACTCAGACATTGAACAACAGTAATCCCCGGAGCATCCTTGTAATGTCAGAGCGAATGCGAGCGACAGCCACACATCCTTTCAATAACCCAGATGCAGATATCATCTTGCGCTCTTCAGATCAACCACCCACCGATTTCCGCGTCTTCAAATTCCTGCTCTCTCTTGCATCTCCCTTCTTCGCCACTGCTTTTACTCTTCCCAAGCCTTCTATTAATGGCTCAGAGGATATTCCAGTCATGGAAATGCAAGAGAATGCGAAAACTCTGAGGATGATTCTCGGTTTTTGCTACCCAATCAGTGTCCATCGCCCACCGCGCTTAACCACATTAAAGGATATTCGAGCCATGTTACAGGCGGCGGAGAAATTCGAAATGGACAGAGTTCAAGAGTATGTTCGGGAGACGCTCGTGGATGTATTTTTGAAGGATAAACCAGTCTCGGTGTTTGCTATTGCCTGTCGTTATGGATGGAAGGAAGTGGTAGACCAGGCAGCTTATCGTTTCATCGCCCTTCCCAAAGGTTCTGCTACTGCTGATGAATTCGACTTCGAACTCATCTCAGGAGCCACCTATAAATGCCTGTTGCGCTACCGAACAAAGTGTGGTGAAGTAGCTAAGAATGAAGTATTACGACTCACAGAAGCACCTTGGGGTGGTCGCGGATGTCTCAAGAAATCTAGTTGTGTTGGGGTGAACAGCTGGTGGGTTGACTGGATGTTAAACAACGCGAAAGCTTTCAAGGAAATTCCGGGAAGAACGAGCATCGATTTCAAAGTCTCAAGCCCCATTTGTAGAGAGTGCAAACAATCTCTTCTGCCGAAAGCCAGGCAATACGCTCAATTAGTGTTCGTGAAGATCGAAGAGAAGATATCAGCGGTAAATTACACACAGTGGTTATACACATACGAACTGATTACTTTACAGGTGAAAATCGACATATTGTAGGACTTGAGAAATTTGAAGCTATCGTTAGCATGATATCATGTACATTGGGCGGGGACATACGAACTGATTATACCCAAGGTTCTAGGTGAATATCGACGACGGACGTATCGCTGCGGTGATCAGATTGCAAATTTTGCAGAGTCTCCGAACGCTAACACGTTAACTTACGGTGGTAATTATCAAAGACACTTATCCTATCCGCCTCAAGCAGACAATGAGGGGGGGTGCCGATGACGTCATCAATGTATATATTATAATTTGGAATTGGAATTGAATGTATCCAATAGCAACACGTGAATGTTTGTATTGGGTAGGGAAATTGGGCTTACTGTAGTCGACTTTTCCGATGGACACGACTCTCATTTAGGTCTACCGAGGCATATTCCTGTAGTACGACCTTAGCTATTATATTGTAGCGGAGGTAGATATCAGAATAGTACCATAGTAACATGATCGGTCGTTGTAGATTCATAAACTTGTACCAAATTTATGTAAATTTTGCTTACGGTATATTATGTTTGGTGGGTCTGAAGATCTAGGGAGGCTCGAGCTCGAGATGGATCTAAATTTCAAAGGCCCTGCGAATGTGAAGTCCCTTGGGATGTACGGACTCGAGTCGGAAATGACAACACCTTACATAATGCCCCAGACAATTCCTGTGCACGCAAGAACGAGTCTGTTATGTTGAGGCTCACCATCTTCCACCGTTCATTACCTTTGCAACCATGTCACCGTCAATCATTTCGAATAATTCAAGTCTCTTTACTCTGCCACCGCCGCATCTCCTGCCGATATCTTGGCCAAACCCCAGCTCTTTCTCGGGGGTTTTCGGTCCATAGCCCTCACAATAATCAAGTCGAACAAGCGAAGAAAGTTGCTATCAGGGAAAACATTTATACATTGCCAAATGCACTAACAGTCTCGCGAATACTTGCATGCCCAGTATTGGGGTGGTCAATTATGGATGGGAATTTTCATCTAGCGACTACACTTTTGGTCTACGCTGGGCTGACAGATTTGGTGCTAGTCCTTTTGTGTCATTTAAATATAAAAGTCACTAATGTTATTTTCAGGCCGATGGCTTTCTGGCGCGTCGTTTCAAGATGCAAAGTGTTCTCGGGACCATTCTCGATCCCGCAGCAGACAAAATCCTCATGACAACATTGACGGTGACATTGGCGATGCAGGGCCAGTTACCGAGTAAGTATCCATGAACAGCAGCTTCATCGTATTTATCGACTCTAGTATCTCTTGCCGTGATCATTCTTGGACGAGATATTCTTCTGAGTCTCTCTGCTTTTTATATACGGTATACCTCGTTGCCAGAACCCGTGAGTCCTTCCTTCAACGTCTCAATCTTTTGCTCACTCGTTCCAAGAAAACTTTTGCCCGATATTGGGATTTCTCTCTTCCCTCTGCTGAGATTCGGCCAACAGTTATAAGCAAGGTCATTTCTTATGTTCAGCGTTGTGGACAATCTCGAATAACGCATTTTCAGATTAATACCGCCTTACAACTTGCTTTAATGGGTATTACCACTATCCATCCCCTTCTCCCATCTGAGTTGGGCTTGTCTCTTACTGGCCTTCAGTTCGTTATGATTTTCTTTCCTTGATTGGTCTATTCTGATCGAGTTTTTAGATGGATGGTAGCCACAACAACAATATGGAGCGGCTTCTCCTACGTTTTTGCAAAGGATGCTGTACGACTAGTGTCTGAACGACCACCGAAACCGCCCTCAATATAATCCAATAATTCTTTTTTTGGGGGTTTCATTTCAACGATGAGCTCAATCATGTCTATAAAAGATTATGAATTCAACGCTACAAGAAGCAGAATGTGGGCTACTTTAAACTAGTATACAACATGCACACAAATACCCGTACATCTCACAAGTTCAAGAATCTCTATCATTACTACGAGGATTGTATTCTGCGCCGCCGTACATCTTGCAGTGCATTGGTCACGGATTGCCTAGCCTTGACATGCTCTTGCCAGCAGTCTCTTGCTCGTCTATATCCCAATAGTCAGATGGATATATTTTCGAGGGCATGTTGTACTTACGAGGCACGGAAGAGGAATATTACCGCAATTGCTATACTCTTTAGTTTCCGTGGTCTTTTGACTGGTCGAGGAAGAGAGACGGGAAATCCGATTTTAGCAATTGAAGCGAAGATTGTTTGTTCGCTGGTGTTTTGATCATGTCAGTTCTTTCTCAAAAGTGCAAAGAAGTCTTCAAAAATTACCTCTTTTCAAATTGAGCCAGGAGAATTAGCAGATGATTCTTCTGGTACACTAGGTCACTGCGGAATGAAGATTCCCGTATAAACTTCGCCTTCAGATACCGTATCTGAACGAACAAGCCTTTGCATTCTTGGTTGTGTTGGGCGTTTAAGGCTACTAGTTGTTTTTCATCGCTGTCACAACGTCAGAAATGCCGCAAATGTAGTATGTGGCTCATGACTTACGCAGCGCAAACATGATTCTTCAATTCCTCTCGCGCCCGACCAGTCTTCAACCGTTGATTGTCGAGCTGCTCGTTCAATAGCCGGATCTGAGTCTGAGTCTGTTTTTTCGCCCTCTCCAACTGTGTGATCTCTTCCTTGTGCCTCTCTTCTTCCTTCTCCTTTTCGGCCCGGAGAAACTTTAGGTCACGGCCAAAAGCTTCGGCATCCTTCTTGACTCGTCGCAGATCTGCCTCCAGTGCTGCTACCGTCTTTGCGACATCACTTTTTTCCATCGAGACACGCTGCTTGTCCTGTACTGCTTGATGGAGTTCATCAGTCTTGTCTGAAAGGGCACGACGGAGATCATTAATCTCAAGAAGATGTAGATCGAGCTGTTGGCGACGTTTCTCGTGGGAGATTGAAGAAGTATTATAAACAACACGCAATCGATCAGCTTCCTGGATAATTGAGAAAGTTCAATTCAGTTCCTAACAAATCATGGTGGCACTAACCTCAGAGACTGCCGAGAAGCGCTGCTGTAATGCCTTGTAGTCCGCAGCAAGAAGAGATCGCTCATGTCGCAAGTTCTCAATTGTCTCCGTATTTTCTGCCACACGACTCTCGAGTATACGTGCTTTCTGCTCGATGTTAGCATTTCCTGTGAGTTGATATCAGCGAGCAATCTTGAAAAGATGCAATGACACAACCAACCTCGTAGCTCCTTTTCTAAATCTTGGTTATCTTTTTTGAATTTCTGCAGATGGTTTTTGACGTCATCCATATCCTACAACCAGCCGTGAAGGACCAAATGCGAATATACCAAAAGAACTTACAGATTCTGTCCTCTGTAGCTGACTCAGAATGCCAGCTTTCTCTCGCTGAATCTGATTCTGCTTCGTTGTCAAAGTTCTTAATTGGGATCTCTCTGACTTCAAGTCAGTCTCAAGGTCAGCAATCACTCGTTTAGCCTTGTCAAGCTCCTAAACTTGAAATCAATATTGGTCTCAAACATATAAATACGAAGAAAACTCGCGTCTTGGACGCTTATTGCCACTTTTTCGGCCGCGCGGCCACTTTCTGCGACCTTCTTCATCTCTGCCTTCGTGGTTTTCACCTGAGCGTCGAGACGGTTCGTCGCGTCCTGAAGGACAGCCTTCTCGCCAATGAGAGTCTTGCGTTCTTGACTCCATTCCTTTTTCAAAGCCGCTAAATGGGCATTGACTGAGTGTAGGTCAGCTCGCAAAGCTTCACTTGTCTTTGTGGCGGGAGTCGGGGGCTCCGTTGGAAAATCATCCCTAGACATTTCTATGGTACTGTTGGCAAACGATTAGCCACTTCACTGAATAATCTCATAAGCAATATACCTCTCGTCGAGCTGGTTCAATTTTGAGATATCAATCTTAATTCGGCATTTCTGGCACCTCGCCTTCTCTAAACGACGAATCCGGCGTTCTTCCCGCCTTGATAGTCGCGCAATCTCGTTCTCCCGGACAGAAATCTCGGCGCGTGCGTCCTCGAGTTTCTTGGTCAGTCCAATCACACCTAAACCAGCATCTTCGAGCTTGTCAAGTTTGTCGTCGATACTGTCGTTGGCTCGGTCGAGCTCCTTTTGAAGTCGATTGATTTCTGCGAGTAAAGGTGACACCGTTTGATCAGAAGAGGTAGTGTTCAGCCACGATAACTGAAGTCTATCAGTACGAGTCAAAGAAGAAAGGCCAGAACTCTTACATCTCTCAGAGGAGCCCCAGGTGTCCTTGGAGCCCTCATTGACATCGACAGGACCTGCCGATGAATAGGCGAAATACCGCTGGTATTGATGACTTTGCTTGGTGTGTTAAATTCGTTCAAAGCCATTCTAAGCGCCCTGTTTCGTTCAAGCAAATCTTCCTTCTCCCTCTCCATAAGTTCAATCTTTGTATCCCTGGCCTTCTCCATCGCTTTTCTGGCAGGTGATTGGTTTAGCAACGTATTGAGCCGAGCAATTTCCCGATTAGCGGAGTCGAGTTCAGCCTCCAACGCTTCAATCTCAGCATTGGCTGTACCTGCATCAGAAAAGACGTTTCCTGAGTGGGAGGTATCTTGGGATGAGTTGGCCTCGCGCGCGCGATCACGCTCGCGCTCGACGGACGTAATCTTGCTCTTAAGATCATTAAGCGCGTCATCATCGGCTAGCATCTTCCTTTCTGCCTCCTCCAATGCGTGCTCCATCTGTCGCGCAAGTTCTTGAGCTTTTGAGGCGTCAGATTCTAGCTTCTCCGTTTTGTCCCTGGCCTCCTCGTTGGCGAGGGTCAAACTTTGAATCTCGTCATTAGCAGCCTGTAATGCGTCTTCAAGAGCTTCAATTTGTTCGATAGCGGTGACTGCACCCTCCTCCATTTCAGCTAAATGATCATTCAAACGATCCAATTGTTTCTCCAGTTCCTGGATCTCCTGATCCATCTGCTCGACGCGGGCCTGTTCTGCGATCAACTCTTCATTTTTGACACCGAGTTCACCTTTGAGATCTTTGACGACGTCGTGGACTTTGCGAAGATCCTTGTCCTGTTCGTCGATCTTCTGGTTGGTTTGCATGGCCTCTTCTTCCAGTTCCTGAATATCCCCTTGAGCCCTCTTCAATTCCATTGTGAGTTTTTCGACTCGCTCGTTGGCTTTTTTCAACTCCCCTCCCAGCTCCTTCTCACTTTCTAGGAGACACTCGGCCTGGTCTGCTCTCTCTCTTGCGGTATCCCGCTCTGCCTCAGCCTCTGCTAACCGTTTCTCCATTTCCTGCGAGCTACTGGAATACTCCTCTTCAAGCTCCTGTGCTCTCATCTCCGCGGCTTCAATCTTTTTTTCCAGGTCTTTGATTATATCTCCGACTCCCTCTTCCACTTCAACCATTCGCTGCTTCCAGCTTTCCTTATCTTTGATGCGACCCTCTTTCTCACGTTCTAGCTCCTGTTCAGCCTTTTCTTTCTCCTGCTCTACCTTCTCCATTTGCTCTTCGGTCCTCTCTTTTTCTTTTCGAAGAGATTCCACGAGCCCCTCTAACTCAGCCTTCTCCTCTCCCCACCCTTCACCTCCAACGTCTTCAACAACATTCCCCAATACTGTTCCACCCAGGCTAACCCTCTTTCCACCTACACTGACTCTCCGCTTCCCCTCAATTAACTCTGTTTCCACAGCAAGGTTGTCAGAAACAGGAACCACTTTCTTTTCATCCTCCAGCCTACGCATGCGTTCAATCAATACCTCATTCTCCTCCTGGAGTCGCCGATTCAATCCATGCAGATAGTTGTTCAGCTTGCCAACATTGAACCGTGCGTGTCCTTGGCCTGCACCAGCACCGAAGCCCATTGCAGGATCAAAGGACGTGTTGACACGGTGGTGCGTTGTGAGGTCGTGAGAGGACGCTGTAGATACAAAAGAAACACGGTCTTGTGCGCCATCGTACGGGGAGAGGCTACCGGAGGTAGGAGCCCACTGGTCCAGCGATTGTCTTCGACGCGAGTATGACCCCGAGCCAGAAGCTGCAGAGGCAGATTCAGAATCGGACCCTCTTGAGGGAAGGAAGGCTTGCGAAAGTGGGTGAGATGGCCGAGAGTTCCCGTTCATCGAGGGACGAGGTCGAGGTGTGACACCGGCGAATGCGGTCTGAAGGCTCATCCTTGGGCCAATGGATGATATTCCAGGACCAGGCGTGGACTGTACAGTGTTAGGCGTCGCTAAATTGTGATTGTAACGGGGATGAGGGGTCGGGAACTTCATCCGGGGTCGAGCTGTAGAATTGATAATTGAAAGAAGGAAAGACCGACGTCGAGAGGGGGTCAATGGCTCATCTGAGTCCTGACTCTCTTCATGATGGGCCTCGTCACTGTGGTCTTGATCTTGTTGTTGAGAAGGTTTAGGGGTGTCGAGCAAATCATCGGGAACGGGAAGATTGAAACGTGCACGGGGACGAGGATATGTAGGCCGTGGGGTAAAGGCGACCGATGGGGACGTGAACGTACTGGATAGATGTCCTGGAAGTCGAGGTGATTCAAGTTGGTTCTGGTTGTTGATTGGGTCGCCATCGGAAGAGAACGTAAGCTCAAGTTCATGGTCTGAACTTGCCTGCTGGTGTCCATCATCTGCAACTTCCTCATGCGACTGCTCTTCGCCATCGGAGCAGGATTCAGAGTTGACTTGCGGAGGCGAGATTTGAACATCGGTGATATCCATAGAGCGAACATCGGTATCATACAATGACTGTCCGTGTTCATCCCCAGTAGGGTTCTGCTGGGATTGAGGTTCTTCAAAGACAGGTGAAGCTGTATTTGAACGAGGTAAGGGGATACCACTTGGTGTCGCAGGAGAGCGAGAGTTTGACGGAAGAACAAAGGACTTAGTGCTGTGTGGAGTTGATTGAGCCGAGGACGTTGTGCGGGATGAGGTCGTACGGGACAAAGACGGAGTCCGACTACGCATTGCACTTTTGCGTAAGGCAACATTCCGGTATTTATCGAAAGGAGAAGCCTGTGAGCGGACATCAGCATTGACACCAGTCTAAGCATCTGACTTACCTTGGGCTCAGATTTCAGGCTGACGGAGTAGTCATAGCTTTTCCTTAGTGTTCCCCCGTAGTCTATTGATTCCGACAAATATCGAGGTGAACCTGTCCTGTCAATTGGCTGAAGATCACCGGTAGATGATGTATCCTTTTTTCCCTCTTCCTCGCTGCCAAGTCCAGACGGAAGGTATACGTCTGGCACGCTATCTTTACTACGTTCTTCATCGGTATTTTCGTCCGAATCTCGTCCCACCCATGGCTCGGCACTGATGTCAGGTAGAGAGGGGATCCTGCTGGCGTCAAAGCTGCCTGGTTGCTCCTTTCTGGAATATGATGACGTCCCTCGAAAAGATGCTGATCCCTGCGAGGATGACTTGGTTGAACGAGAGACGATAGAACTCGCGAAACGCGCTGTACTGGATGTGCTTGACGATGGTCGGATTGTAGAGACCATAGTATGGTGTAGTGACAGGGGTGCAGGCGTTGAGGTCATCGGAAGTGAAATGTTGTTGGGGTCATCGTCGAGGTCGCTAGGTTCATCCAAAGGGTCAGGATTGCCAGAGTCTTCAAAGCCGGGAAGTGAGGGGAGAGATGGCATATCTCTGTCCTCGACAGCCTCAATTCTTCGCCATACCCTGGAGGGGGTCTCTAGCATGGCGGCCATGGTTATGGAGCTGGACAGACTTCAACCTGTTCAAAGTCAGGCTCGCGCTCGAACCCAACGCGTCGAAATCATGTGATCGCGTGTGAAACTTGAAATCAATCAACCTGTATGGCAGTGTAACACTGGCAGTGGAATTCAATCAAGCACTTTGGGCCATGGTTTCCACACCATAGAAATTAGCCTCTAGAACCGTTCAAATCATGGCCCTGTCAGACTTCAAACTTCTTCACTGTCTATCATCGTTCCTGGGAAAAACAAACGGTGTAAGACACCACCACGACCGTACCAACTATCTACAATAGTCAAGCTTCATGAACGAGACATTTATGGAAAGACCCTGAAACAAACTTGGGGTCCACAACTGTTGGAATGCATCCCAGATCGAGGTCTCTCAACTTACGCGGGAGGTCAGTTGATCTCTTTTCATTGGACATTGACCTAAACGTGGGTATGTCTTCAAAGAGCTTATGTCCACCTAAACCCAAGCATTGAATGCTGCTTCCTGTCCTTGTGAACTCGTGAGCATTGAATGATGCTTCCTGTCCTTGTGAACTCGTGATCCTTGACACGCTATCCTTAATACGCAATGAATTACCCGTGATCACTGACTACCTAAAGTTGTATATATGGTTTATGCTCACGTTCGACTAAATTGCTGAACATGGACACCGAAAAACTACAGCCAGAGCCGGATGCACATTCAATCCGCACGCATGACGATACGAGGGCAGATCCGCATGTTAATCATAATATCGACCCCGACGCCGAGAGAAAGCTCCTCAGGAAGCTGGATGTCATCCTCCTACCTTTATTCGCTCTAGCCTGTGAGTTTTCTCAATATTTATATCCTTCTCATCACTAGACACCTCCTAGATTTCAGCAATTTCATTGATAGGTGATTGAATATGAAATACTGTTGTTGTGTTTTCCGTAATCGCACTCGCAAACAGAACTGCCATAGGTTCGCTGTAGCTTATCTTTGATGCACAGCGCTGACTTCTACATACTTGAAGGAAATGCAAAGATTGCGGGTGAGCATTTCGCAGCTTCAAGTGTTATGTGACCTTGAACGCCTCTCACCGATGCAATAGGGATCGAAAAAGACCTCGGGATGTCGGGCTTTGACTACAACATTGCCCTTACAGTATTCTACATCTTCGTGGGGTGTCTATATTGAAAGTACCCTTAAGCACTTTAATGTTTGAACCAGTTCATTGCTGCCGACATCCCATCCAATTTGGCCCTCAAACGATTTGGTTCCTCGTGGTTGGCTGCTACGATCACCATTTTCGGTGTTGTCTCTATTAGTTCCGCCTTTATCAAGTCATACGCCGGGCTCATCGTGACTAGGGTGTTTCTTGGTCTCGCAGAAGGCGGGACCTTGGTCAGTATGATATTGCTAGACGTTGAGGTTGAACTCACGCCAGTACACTGCCTCCAGTCGGGGCTGACATATTTGCTCTCTCGAGTGAGTTGTGCTCATGTAGAGGCTTTCTGGCCTCAAGATTAGTCATCTAGTTCTATCGTCGTCAAGAGCTCGTGTTCAGGATAGGACTTTTCTTCGGTTCATCGACTCCGATAGCCGGTGCCTGTAGGCATTTCTTAACGATGAGAAGGCTGTTTCACATCGCTTCTACTTATAGTCGGCGGCCTCCTGGCATCAGGTCTTCTTTCAGTCCCTGATATCGGATCCGTCAAATCGTGGAGAAAGGTGAGATGAATTGTTGAATCATCCTTAGCTGAGAAGTCTTGCTAGATCTTCCTCGTCGAGGGTAGTGCATTCTCGCTTCTCAAGAAATCCGTCTCATCAAACACAGGTATCATTACATCGGGCTTTGGTTTGCTGTGTTTCTTTGTTCTTCCTGATGATCCACGCGACACTCGAATGCTGAATGCCCGAGAACGTACTCTGGCCCTTGCGCGTATCGACGCTGGTCAGACTGTCAAGACACAAGGACGTCGAGAGAAAACTACACTCAAACTCGTTTTTCAGTCTCTCAGTTTCCCTGTATGAGCCTGTTTTGGCGTCAGATTACCCGATACTCTGGTCACTGAAATGTTGACCTTCAGACCATACTTTTAACAATCTGTTATATTATGCTCAATATCTCCTTCCAAGGGCTAAGCCTTTTCATGCCGACCGTGGTCTCCACACGTAAGTGTCTTCAGTTCCTCATAAGTATATCCTATTGTTGACGTCTTTATCTTTTAGTGGGGAATTTTAGTACGCAATCCAAGCATCCGTTCGCAATGCTTCCTGAGTCATCACTCAGCTGTTGTTCAATCGCAGCTGCGCACAGTCCCGCCTTATGTTGTGGCTGCTGTATGGGCAATTACTCTGTCGTATTTTAGCTATAGGATACGGCAAAGGGCTTCCGTCATATTCTTTTGTGGAATTCTCATGGTTGTAGGATACGCCATCTCGGTTGGGACACGAAACTCTCATGCTCGGTGAGAATTGTCTCCCCAAAGCAGAAGTGGTACTGATTTATCATAGCTATGCAGCATGTTTTTTATCCCTGGCTGGTGCTTCTCCTGGTGGTCCACTAGTGCGTATTGAATCTAGGTGTATTACTGAGTACTACATTAACATCGGTTGCCTAATGGAGGTCCTTTCATGGGCAACAGACAATGCCTCACCCGATACAGTCAAAGCGGTAACTACTGCCATAGTACCGGGTACGATGTCACTCTTTTGAAACGTCTAATTCTGTAGTGCTAAGCCATATTGCCAAAGGTGTCGGGGCATTAGGATCTGTTATTGCGTGCGTAGCATCCCATCGCAACGCACTTTTTAAACTTGTTGGTTGACTTCTTATCCAGAGTGTGGACATACCTTCCGACGGATGCCCCGGACTTCCACAATGGCAATTCCCTCAATCTTTCCACTAGCTGCGGTACATGTGTCCTCGTTGCTTTGGGTTACATGTACCTTCGCCTTGAGAATGCCAAGCGCGATCGTGGGGAACGCGATTATAGAATGCGGGGAAAGTCACAAACGGAACTCGAGCAGCTCGGATATTTGCATCCCGACTTCCGGTACCAGACCTGACGTGATCGCATATCTTGTAAGACCCGTTGACTAGCAATTTTGACGAAATAACCGAGCACATTGCGCAAGACCAAACATTACGATGATCAGCGAACTAGAAGGGTATTCGTAAGGGTCTAACACCTAACTTTTCACCGAATGCCGGTGGCGGAAGTTCATTGCAATCAGTAGCAGTGCAGGACGCTTTGGTATTGTCCTCACAATCGAACACTGCCATAAGTTATTTAAAAACAATCTTTATGCATTTGATGCAGACTACATGATGAATGACAAGCTTCAAGTTGAGTTGAAGTTGGGAGGGTAGTATAGCTAGCAAATCTGGTGCCCAAGACTCAAGTGTGGTGTGGGGATGCTGACAGATCACTCCAGGCATAGGGTACCTCAAGGGTCTGTCAAAGGAGAATGTGGGAGTGGTGGCATATGGAAATATTTGAAGGATCATGGAGAGGGATGTATAGGCTCAGACAAGATGGTTAGATGTGTTTATCTGCGCCACAAGATTTAACATGTCATAGATGCCAACATTTGGTGTAAGGGGTGAGGAGGGGCGCAGCATGAAGGAAGAATGGAGTAGGGAGGCCAACTTGGTAGACCTTGGTGTGGCAGTCACAAGATTCCCTGGTCATTAGATTTCTATTGGGAATGGGCCTGTACTTTCTTTTGTTGGTGAGAATCTTCAATGCCATTGCTTCTACCCACCGGGTTACTAGCGATGAAGAAAAACGATATTCAGGGGCACGGATTGATTATATTCTCAAATTTGCAAACTGCTGGCAGACAGAAAACATTCGGAGTTTTCCCCCAAACAAGAGGCTGTAGAGGACTTAAGTACTGCACACAAGGTTGCAATGGTTTGCCTGTTGGACAACAGCTTCTCGCCTACTACATACGGAATCAGGATCACTCACCGTTTCTGGGATGCCGAAAGGCACTGCAGTGTTGAACAAGTCGGGGACAATGCAAGGACGATGGCGAGGAATGTTGGATCACTTTTTTGATAGTGACTCTCATCTAATTTTCTATATGGGAAAATGTCCTCGACTTCCGCAGCAACAATTCCCTCGACCAGTTGTTACATGTGTCCTACTTGTTGTGTATACTATCACCAACTGGGAGTTGCAAAATTTTCAGCAAATCGCGATTTGCAACACATCCATACCTTCTATTTTAAATCAGTCTTCACAAAATAGCAGTCTAGTATGTCCTTTAGAGATTTATAAAGTTAGTTTCCTGGTGAGGTGTTTTGTACCCCTGTCGGAAGGAAGCCGGAGGGCCAGGTGCCAAAAAC